>ML685781.1:1393040-1422377 GCA_007922175.1 Pelusios castaneus
GCCCACCATGCACTGCTCTTCTTTCGTAAAGGAGCATTCCAAGGGTGAATGCTCCTTTGCGAAACAAAGTGCACGTGTGCATGCGAAAAAGCGCTATATTTATAGCGCTTTACTTGTCCCGCAATAACTTATTGCGGGACAAGTATGCTCGTGTGTACATAGCCTTAGACTGTTATTACACAGCTTTGTGTAGGTCGATTTAAGCGTCCTTAAGTCGACCTAAGTGTAGACACACCCTGGGAGTGGTTATTCAACAAGTTTTCCACCCATCTTTAATAGCTCCATCCAGGATGTATTTCCCTAGTTTGTTAATGAGAAGGTGATGTGAGACTGTATGAAAAGCCTTACTAAAATGTAGATATACCACATCTACCACTTCCCCTCTATCCACAAGGCTTGTTACTCCATCACAGAAAGTTATCAGGTCAGTTTGACATGATTTGTTCTTGACAAATTGATGCTGACTATCACTTAACACCTTACTCTCTTCTAGATGTTTGCTATTTGATTCCTTAATTATTGTTCCATTATTTTTCCTGGCACAGAGGTTAAACTGACTGGTCTATAATGCCCTGGGTTATCCTTATTTCCATTTTTTGTAGATGGGCACTATATTTTCTCATTTCCAGTCTTCTGGGACCTTTGCAGTCTTTCATGATTTTTCATAGATAATAGCCAATGGCTCAGATATCTCCTGAGTCAGCTCCTTGAGAATTCTAGGGTGCATATCATCAGGCCCTGGTGACTCGGAGATATCTAACTTGTCTAATTAATTTTTAACTTGTTCTTTCCCTATTTTAGCTTCTGATCCCACCCCATTTTTATTGCCCTCCCCTACATCAGGCATCTAATCACCACCAACCTTCTTGGTGAATACTGAAACAAAGAAATCATTTAGTTCCTCTGCCATTTCCACAGTTTCTGTTATTGTTTTTCCCTCTTTATAGAATAACAGTCCTGTGCTGTCCTTGGTCTTCCTCTTGTTTCTAATGTATTTGAAAAATGATTTTTTGTTACCCTTTACCTTAACTATGTACATTTGTTACCCTTCATCTTAACTATGAAAATTTTCCTCCAGAAGCTCAAAGAAAGTCCTTGCATCAGATTGTCTTCTGCTAGCTGTAGAAGGGAGGTTCGACAGTCATTTTTACACATTTTTCAAGATTGCTTGGTGTTATCCCCAAGTATTTAATTGCCTCTCTCTGCCTATGAAAGTTTGCCTGGAAGAAAGCCCCACTACAGGGCAGCTAAATGATTTATAAAGTGGTTCCAGCTTTTCCCAATACTATAGCCTGAAAGTGAGCCACAATCTTGGATTAATACTAGAGGGGCAGGGATTGTGGCTTGGGGTTTAATAATAAACAAAATATCGACATTGGCATTTAGTATCAAACAGTACTCCTGTGGGCCAATGTGGATAGTATGGATATTTGCATGAGTGCGCATGATACTTGCCATAGTTTTCTGATCAGAGTGTATGGTATTTGCCATAGGCTATAGGGGCAGACTAATCAAGAGAGGGGACAATGGACAAACCTTGTCCAGTGATTCTGAGGAGGCTCAATTAATCTGATATCACGTCATAAATCTCCAAAGAGAATAGTATTCATTCCCAGTTCACTTGAACAAAGGCCTTTTTTGAATCCAAGATGAGAAGAGCTTGGGGATCAGCAAGATCACACTACACTGTTATTACTGTCTTAAATTATTCAAGCCATACTAGGCTTTAATAAATCCCATATGGTTAGGATGAATGATATTGGGCACAACTTTCTCCAGGCTCCCTCCAAAACTTTTTCCAATATTTTAACATCACTATTAATTAGGGAGATTGGTTAGGATCTCATGTCATGCTCTATCCAGGGTGGGAATAACTGAAATTAAGGACCCCCCCTCTTGGTGTGGGGAAAGAGGACCCTTCTGCAGGGACTAGTGGGAGGAAAACAGATTGCCTGAAAGGTCTTCAGAAAAATGTTAACAAAAATCATCCAGGCAGTAAGCCTTACTCACTTTCATGAATTTCAGGGGAGCAATAATCTCAGATCATAATGGGGCACCCAAGTTCTCCCACTGGGACAGAGAGTTGGGGTGTTTATATTTTAGCAGAGAAAGTTTCCAAGGTCTCATATCGTGAGATGGAATTAAAATTTCATAGATTGTTGCAAAAATATTAAAGAATTCTTTATTTATATCTTTGGGTGTGGAACATATTAAATTATGCTTACTCCAGGTTTCATTAATTCCCATGGCTATTCTTTATTTTAGACAATATGCTAGCCATTTACCTGCCTTCTTCCCCGACTGCCAGAAGTCTTGAAAAGAGTTAGACAAAAGCTTATGGAGCTCATACATGTTTCTTGTCAGAGACTGTAGGATTTCTGAAGAAGGATTCCTGGTTCATCTCTATCTCATGAGCTTTCGTAGGAGAAAATCCCACTGAAGTCAGTGGGATTTTCTCCCATGAAAGCTCATGTGATAAATAAATTTGTTAGTCTTTAAAAGTGCCACAGAACTCCTTGTTTGTTTTGCTGACCTAAACTAACATGGCTACCCCTTTGGAACTGGTTCATCTTCTTGACGTTTCTTTCAAGGACACCATGTTTTCCCTCAGTTCCCTTTTTTTAGCTACAGTAAAGCTCATAGTTCTGCTTTTAAGAAAGACCTTTAAAATGTCCCGCCTCCTGCCCCCCCAAAAAAGGTTGCTTGAAGGATCTGAGGGTTCATAGCTATCCAGGAAGAGGACAAATTCCTTCCTAATAAACACCTTCAAAGGAAGGTCTACAAGCAGCTAGATTTAAACCTCCATTTACATTATTTCTTAGCCAGTGTGTTAGAAGTAAATTGAAGGGTAATGGTGCATGGTCAAAGCTCACCATTGCACCAGTTGAAGATTTGCATACTGATTGGACTAGCTCCCATGAAAATAGAAAAAAAAAGAGTCTAATTTCTTGCTGCTGGGTTCACAAGCCTATCCACACCACACAATCTTATATAATTTATCCTGGATTCCAGAGTCCTTTCGGTCCTGGTTTGCTTACAGTTAATATGGGACAGTCTATCTACTGGCTCTAGAACCTCATAAAAGCAACCTGCATTTATGATTGGGATGCATCTCTGTACATCAGAGCAAAAGAATCTATGAAAAGTCTCACACTCATCCATACAGCTGGCATTCCTAAAATTCATTATTAATATATATTTTTACTTCTTATTCATTTGTTTATTTATCTTAACTAACACTGGGTATGTCTACACTTGCACCTTAACTCGACTTAACGACACTTAAATCGACCTACAGAACGCTGTGTCCACACTGGGTGCTTCCTTAAGTCAACTTAAGCACTTTCCTTAAGTCGACTTAATAACTCCACCTCTGAAGGTCGACTTAACGCCTTGTTAGGTCGACTTAAAGCTGGTGTGAATGGGGAATAGCCCTAAGTCTACCTAATTGGCATTGGGCTGGAGAGAAGGGAAGAGCCATGGCTGGGGAAGATCAGACTGGGGTGAGCCAGGGCTGGGGAAGATTGGGCTGGGGTAAAGGGAGGAGCCACAGCTGGGGAGAAAGGGAGAGCTGTGGCTGGGGTGAAGGTGAGAGCCGCAGCTGGGGAGAAAGAGAGCCACAGATCAGGTGAAGGGGAGAGCAGCGGCTGGGGAGAAGGAGAGCTGCAGCTGTGGAGACGGGGAGCTGCAGCTGGGGAGAAGGGGAGCTGTGATCAGGGGATCAAGCTGGGGAGAAGGGACACGGGAGAGCTCGGGGGCTGGGGAGAAGGAAGAGACACGGCAAAAATCAGGGGCTGGGGAGAAGAGACATGGGGGGATCATGGGCTGGGGAGAAGAGACACGGCAGGGATCGGGGGCTGGGGAGAAGAGACGTGGTGGGAATCGGGGGCTTGGGAGAAGGAAGAGACATGGTGGGGATCGGGGGCTGAGGGGAAGGAAGAGACACAGGGAGGATCAGGGGCTGGGGAAAAGAGACATGGCAGGGATCGGGGGCTGCGGACAAGAGACACAAGGGGGATTGGGGACTAGGGAGAAGAGACACAGCAGCAATTGGGGGCTTGGGAGAAGGAAGAGACGCAGCAGAGATCGGACGCTGGGGAGAAGAAATATGGTGGGGATTAGAGGCTGGGGAGAAGGAAGAGATATGGTGGGGCTCAGGGGCTGGGGAAAACAGACATGGGGGATCGAGGGCTGGGGAGAAGAGACACAGGGGGAATTGGGGGCTAGGGAAAAGAGACACGGCGGCAATTGGGGACTTGGGAGAAGGAAGAGACATGGTGGGGATCAGGGGCTGAAGAGAAGGAAGAGACACAGGGAGGATCGGGGGCTGGGGAGAAGAGACACGGCATGGATCGGGGGCTGGGGAGAAGGAAGAGACGTGGCGGGGATCGGGGGCTGCGGACAAGAGACACGGGGGATTAGGGACTAGGGAGAAGAGACACGGCGGCAATTGGGTGCGTGGGAGAAGGAAGAGACGCGTGGGGGATTGGGGGCTGGGGAGAAGAGACACAGCAGGGATCGTGGGCTGGGGAGAAGAGATGTAACCTTCGGGTGGGCCAAATTCATTTAATTGCCCTTCTCCAGTGCCCCACAGAAATCAATCCCAACCCCTATGGGGAAAGCAGCTGGAGACCCAGGATCCAGTCTGTACAGGACTCACGGCGAAGCTTGCTCAGAGCTACCACCCCACATTAAAATACTACTAAAAACAAACATAACAATGAACTTTATTAACTACTAACTAAATGAACCTTATCCTAAGAAAACAAACTACAATTAACCAAGAACAATCCCTTGCATGAAAGATACCCAAGAGTCCCAAAGTCTGTGTGGAGTTCACCCAACTCTCAGCTACAGTCTCTGTTCCTATGTGGAAGCTTGAGTGGCAAGAAATAGCTGTCCTCTTCTTTCTTTGCTGGGATCCTCTGTAGCATTCCATGCAGGCTTTCTCTTCTCCTCTGCAACCAGCCCTCAGTCCCATATGCATGTCTGCAAGGTCTGTCGCAAATGACTCCTTTACATGGAGAAAACATCTTGTTCACTCCTGGCTCAGCTCCTCTCCAGAAAACTGAGCACATGGTCTCTCCTCAAGGCAGCTCCTGCCTGCTGTCTGCTCAGGCTGCTGCTCTCCAGTCATCTGACTGACAACATCACATCATACCAGCAGGGTACACTGTGGAGCATGCTCAAATTGCTACCACTCCCTGCTTCTGGAAGTTTCCAGTTGTGGGTCGCTAATCTGCCCAACAACAGTAACCCACCCTCAGCAGGTCTCTCAGAGATAGCCTTTTCAGGCATATGGGTTACAGAGACACAGGGGGAATTGGGGGCTAGGGAGAAGGAAGAGACGTGGGGATCAGCTGCGCGAGGTGTGCTGCAGCCCTGCACCACCGCGCACCAGCAGCTTAGAGGGAACATAGCTCCAGACCCCCGCAACACTCCTCCATCGATCTAGCACCTGCCGGTGTGGACGCAGGTAGTTGACTGTAGTGTTTAGTGTGGACACTCTGAGTTGACTTAACAAGGTCAACTTTAAGTCAACCAAAAGTCGACCTGGTTAAGTCGACTTAACAGAGCCTGTAGTGTAAACATAGCCACCATGCTCCAAGAACAGTTGCTTTAGGCCCTAATTCAGGAAAGTAATTAAGCACATGCTTAAATGCTTTCCTGTATAAGGGCCTTAGTGACTAGCATAGAGATATCATGTCTGCCACACATACGGCTTTGTTTCTTTATCTCCAGCTACTCACCCGCTATCTCTGTCTCTCCATCCACTTTCTTCTAGTCCACCCATCACCAAGGTATTTTAAGGAAGATGAGATGGTTAGGACTCATTGTACCTCTGGTGGGTCATCAAGAATAAAGTATCAAATATATTTCTAGCCAAATAATTTCAAATACATTGTTCACTGTATAATCCAAAAAGGGAAACTTAGGTTATACTTCTGTCATCTTTCCCTTCTCCGTATTATTCACAGAAGGTGTTGCCTCTTCACGGATACTGTCTAAATTCCTCATATGGTAACAGCTAACATTATTTCAAATTACATACCAAACTGAAAGAGTTTTTTTTAAATGGCTGAAGCAAATTTTCCCACATTGAGCATGTTATGCTGCTAAGTGACACTTGGCAGTGCATATTACATATTGCTGCTGCTTCTCTGAGCCAGCAACATTTTATTTGCTATATTCCAGATGTCAGTGTAGGTGGATATCATCCTGTAAGGATGTGCATTTGAACAAGAAGAGATCAAATGATTGGTAATATCTCAATGTTGTAGCTATGTTGGTCCCAGGATATTACAGAGACAAGACGAATGAGGTACTATCTTTTACTGGCCCAACTTCTGTGGGTGAGAGAAACAAGATTCTGAGTTTACACGAGTTCTTCTTCAGGTGTTCTTACCAACCCTGTCTTTCCAGTAATATCTTAGGAGGCAGTTTTATTCTTATCAAAAGTTTGACATATTAATAGTTATAAAACCCTCTGGCAGCTCCTTGGCAGACATTCTCAGTGCCTTCCAATATTTTATCACTGGCTTTGAACAACAGAGCCCATAAACTTTATATTTAAAAAGGCATATATTTTCTGTCATAAATAAAGAGGGCAATTTCAGTCCCCAAGGATGATTTTTTAAATCCCTCTTTGCTGTGTTACAAAACTTTTTTCATAAAATGTATGTAGATTCTGAGACTGGAAAATAAATTGAACCAATCTGATTTTGCCATTTAATAATATGCTCTTGAAGGTATGCCTATGCTCCAGGCAAGTCATAGACTGTGCTATGTCCAAGCCCACTATCATCCACACTAAAAATCTTTACACACATGTATAGACATGGGTTGAACCCATGCTGGCATTCTTGGACAGGGGTATGGGACAAAGCACGGTTGTGTCTGTTTTGAGCCCCTCCCCATTCACACATATATTTTGCAGTGTGGAGACAGCAAAAGCATGAGTATATAGGTTCATATTTGATAGATCATCAGTGCCATTCCCAGTGTCTGTAAGACGCAGCCATGCTACCTGCTTACATTTCTCTTGCCCACTATCTACTCAGTTTTACTTGCTGGGTTACACCCACATGCTCAGCATTTAACCCTTCATTTCCATGGGGCCTTTTCTCATTTCTGCATAACTTAGCTAAGCATTGCCAAATCACAAGATGCCCAGCATTCAATGTGCTGCTAGCTGCCTGGAGGAGCACTCCAGGATATGGGTTAACGTCTTGTGTGAGCCTGCCTGGACATAGCCTCAATGGTTAACTGTAGTGGGCCTGCAAACCAGCAATATCCTGAGACTAATTCATGGGAAAATTTTTGTCTGTAGCCCCACAGATGTTGCACAAGACACTGCATGCCACAATCGTATGGGTAGCACTGGCCATCCTGGTATCCATATTTTTTTGGTGGTCATTTTGCCTTCAGCCTGCAAATGTACACTCCATCACCATACCACAACTGCTAAGTGTGTAACTATTCTTTCCTCTACCTGGTGCTCTGTGCTCAGCATACTGTTCTATTAGCCATGGCAAGAGATGAGCAGGGTGCCCCAAAATAACAGAGGGCACAGACACCCCATCAATAACAATGTCATTCAGAGAGAATAGGGTCTCTGTTGCTCCAAAGAAGGAAGGCTGAGATCTCCTCAGCACACAGGTGTCATGCTCTTTTCCTGTACTTCCCATGCTGGCATTCATGAACCTGCTGCCTCTATAGTCAAGCAAGGCCTGGAGAAATACCCTCTACAATGATACAGTCACTTTCTTCTGGCAGGCAAAGAATAAGTACAAGTGTCATTCATGAGCCCCAGTGAAGTTTGGGAATCCAGTTGTTAGTTCAGGCACATTTCTAATGCCCACAACCCATTGGTAAGGAATGTTATTAATGGTATTAATCACCTCATAAACAAACACTGCTGCAGAATTGGCAGTTCACTTGACAACAGCAAACTGGGTAGTTATGAACTTGTAGCAGTTGGAGGGATCCTGGTAGCAATTGTCTACCCTGCTGCATAAACACTTCAGCCAAAAAATGGGACTATTTCAGCGACCTGGAGCCATGGCTTGATACCAGCAGGAATGGCCAGAAGTGTGTAGCATTCAGAATTGGAAGTGTCTCAATTAAATTTATTGGAAAGTTAAGAACACTTCCATAAAGGTGTCTGTGGGACAATCTAGTTCTCCCACAATGGGTTGTGTTAGATATCAAGGGCAGCGGGCAGTCAGAGAGTGACAGAAGGGAGGTATGTAAGCCCCAGAATGCTCAGCTATGGTTACTACAGGGCAATTAAAGGCACCTGAGATCAATTAAGACCTATCCAGGTGCCTGATAAAAGCCTCTCTGCTCCAAAGAGATGGGGCACAAACTGGAGGTGAAGTTAGAGGAGCACTGTGCTGTACTGAGGAGTGGTGTGTGGTACAGAGGAGCAGGAGAAGAGCAGTGTTGAGTGGAGGAGCACAGAGAAGCTCAGAGGAAGGTACGGGACCACTGAAATGTGCTTGTCATTGTAGATTATGCCAGCTGCTACCCTGAAGCCATTCAACTACAAAACCCCACATGTAAGGCAATTGTGAAGGAACTGCTCTAGGTTTTTGTGAGATTGGGCATCCCTAAGGAGATCCTGATGGATCAAAAAGTCCCTTTATGTCCAAATTAATGAAAGACCTATGTACGCTGCTTCGCATCCAGGCCCTGCAGACCTCAGTATACCACCTGCTAACCGACAGCCTAGTTGAACAGTTTAATCATAGAATAATAGGAATGGAAGGGACCTCACAAGGTCGTCTAGTCCAACCCCCTGCTATATAGCAGGACCACTCCCATTCACACCCTGAAGAGTATGATCTGGAAGGTGGTGGCACAGGATGGAAAGGATTGGGATGCTCCTCTACCATACCTAATGTTCACAATATGAGTGGTCCCCCAGGCATCCACCGGGTTCTCCACCTTTGAATTATTATATAGTCACCACCCTTGAGGTGTATTAGATATTGCCAAAGAAGATTGGGAGGAACAGAACAACCCTGGGAAGAGTGTCATTGAACACATGGCCCAGATGTGGGAACAAATAGCCCAGGTGACCCCGATAGTGTGGCAGCAACTGGAGGAAGCACAGAAGGACCAACAGATCAACTATAACTGATGGGCAAAAATGAGGAAATTTCAGCCAGGAGAACGGATGATGGTACTGGTGCCAACAGCGGACAGTAAACTCCCTAGCTAGTTGGCAAGGTCTCTATGAAGCCATTGAAGATGTAAATTATATGGTGAAGGACCCAGATTGCCAGAAGCCAGAACAAATATACCATGTCAACTTGTTGAAAACCTGGCAGGACTGAGAAGTATATCTGGTTACTCAAGCAGGGCTGGATTACTTCAGGGGCTTTAGGGATTGAAGGTCCTGGCCCTGAGCTAAAAGGGAGACCCAGGACCCCCCCAAAATCCAGCCTGGCTGGCTGAGTGGCAATGTAACCCACGGTCTCCTGGGATAACCACCTGAATATGCAAAGATCAGGGCAAACTGCAAAAAGGAGAACAGATACTCCCAGCACGGTTGGATTACCTGGAGCTAAACTCCCCAACCAGTCACAAACAATGCTTCTGATTCCCCACACTGGACATCAAGAAGTCACCATAAAATATACTCACCTCCCTTTACTGCATTTCAATCACTGGTCCCCAATAGAGCCACTGGGTCTGGTAAAGGGAGAAATCTCTTAAAACTCCAACCTCTTTACCCAGAAAGATGTCTCCTAGCCCCAAAGGGTCAGCCACATTACACAGAAGAGTATCAGCTTGGATCTCACCCAAATATCACACTGCCAGCCAATCCTTTAGTAACTCAAACAAAAGGTTTATTGTACAAGGAAAGAAACAAACTATGAGAATACTGTTAAAGGGTTAAAGTAATCACATACATCCAATGATCTGAAAGTCCAATACATCAGGTTTCCAATAGAATTCGAAATTTGCAGATCTTAGGCATACATCCAATACCTGTATGGGTTTAAGTCCTTGTTTCATAGCTTCGGTGTTAGAAATCCAGTTCAAAGGATAAAGACCACATAGTCCAAGTGTAGAGTTTGCTCTAATTCTCCCATGAGAACTAGCAGGGTGATTCCAAGCTGGCTGGGATCTCAATCCTATGGCCCAAACTTTCCGTGAGAAGCTTGGACAGATGTGAGACAAAGGCTATGTCTACACTTGTTAATTTAAGTCAACTTAGCATATCTACACTCAAAAATTAAGTCGATTTAAAGGCGACTGTGACAGGCTGCTCCCCAAATCCAATCTGGTGTGCTGTTATGACCACTTGAACCCCACTCCTGAACCTCAATTCACCCCGCTCTGCTGGGTGACCACTCACTCCTGAGTCAGTCCACACCAGCCACCAGCGTGTAATTGGTCCCAGGCAGTGGATGTAAATCCACTAGCCACACAGGCGTTGGTCCCCAAGCAAGCACACCCAGCCCCAGACACTACCCTGGGAGCCACTGCCTTATAGGGATTGGGACCCACTCCCAATCACCTTAGTCTCAAGTCCGTCCACTTAACAAAGAAGTGGATTGTGCCCAGTCTTCCACATCCACACCCTCCAAAGACCCCACAGCTTTAGGTAAAACAACTACTAGTTTATTGATCAGAGTCTGATTTCAAGTGAGAACGTGGCCAATCAAGGCCGAATCATACTATAAATGAGTCAGGAGTGACCACTATCAAATAAAAGGTAAAACCGCATGCTACTCTAACTTCTCTACCTAAACTGACCTCAGAGTCCAAGATTATGCGCATGGTGTTCGGCTGTCTGATGTCTTGCAGCCATTCTCTGCCTGTTCTCAGGCAGGGCCCTGATCTTGCTTGAAGTTGGTTGCAAGATGGTGTCTTCTCAGGCCAAAAGCCTGCAGCTTCTCCCCCTTCACAGTCTCTGTGTCTTTGTTTTAACAAACTGCTGACAGCCCCTCCCCTCACTGTCCTGTTGTGAGAGTCTCTTCACTTCTACCTGAGCCAGGGAGGGTATTAGCATTCCCTTTGACATGTAAATCTCCAGCCACTGTGCTAGAGAGAGTCCTGAGAGTCTGAACCCTGTATCATGCTTCACATCTGTACATACATGTTGCTGTAGGAAAGATGGCCCCATGGCAACCACGTGGAACACATTCTGAGCATTCACAAAGGAACCTGGTATAGTGTAATTGGCATCAAATCACACAATTACACTGCAAAACTGAACAGAAAAGTTATACAGGTCATGCCCTAGAGCTGCACGGATGTGCATCCCGTCACAGGGACCCTGCCAAATCGACTTACAGCGTCCACACTGGACGCCTAAGTCAACTTGTAGGGGCTAGGTGGACCTGGTACTGGTCCACGGTGGTGGTGGGGGAACCCCTTGCCAAGTGCCAGGGGGCTCAGCATTTGCCTGCGCCCTCCCCAGGAGCATGGTCCCCCTCACTTCCCCACACGTCCCCCAACAGCACAGGCCCCATAGCTGCACTGGCCTGTGGGCCCCCTGAGTAGGCCCTCTGGCAACCTCCTAACAGCGTGGCCTGCATCCGCGGCCCACAGCCATGCTGGCCAGTGGCTGAACCAGCTGGGGGCCCCCTAACCCCCTCCGGCCAGGGCCCTGGAGCCCCTGATCCTGCACTGCAGCTGGGGGGGGGCGGATAATGGGGGGGACCACAAGGGTGGGCAGCCCCAGGCCCCCTAGGCCTTGATCTGGCCCTGAACTCAAGGTACCAGAGAGATGAGAATATCCCCTGATCTGACCCCAGAACAACGGTCAGAAGTCATTGACATGGTCTAGTGAAACCCAGATGTGTTTTCCAAACAGCCTGGCCATATGACAGCAGTCCAGCATCACATCATCTTTGACCTTGGAGTACGAGTGACGGTGAAACCTTACTGAATACCTAAAGCAAAAAAGGAAGAAATAAGGACAGAAATAAAAAGGATGCTGGAACTCAAAGTAATTGAGGAGTCCCACAGTCAGTGGTCCAGTCCTATTGTCCTAGTCCCTAAACCTGGAGGTTTTGCAATGATTTTAGAAAGCTGAATGAAGTATACAAATTTGATGCCTATCCAATCACGCGTATCAACGAGCTAGTGGATCAGTTGGGCAAGGCTCGGTACCTGACAACCTTGGACTTGACCAAGGGCTATTGGCAATACCCCCTGGCAGAAGACACCACCTTCTCCACACCTGATCTCCTGTTCCAGTATACTGTTCTACCCTTTGGATTACACAGGGCCCTTGCGCCATTCCAACAATTAATCGAGAAGTTATTAAGACCCCACACCAAGTATACTGCTGCTTTTCTAGATGATGTAGTCATCCATAGCTCTGACTGGGAAACACATCTGGGGAAGGTAGAAGCCTTACTGGACACCCTCTGGAGAGCTGCCCTCACTGCAAATCTCATAAAACATGCAATAGAGCTAGCTGAGGCCAAATACCTGGGCTATGTAGTGGGAAGAGGCTTAGTAAAACCTCAGTGGGACGAGGTGTAGTCCATCCAGACCTGGCCAGCACTGGTTGACAAGAAACAGGTCAGAGCATTTCTGGGTATAGTGGGGTATTAAAGGAGATTTATCTCCACTTCGTCACTAGGACTATGTACACACTAGAGACTTGTGTGGTTCCTGGGTCCCAGTGGCAGCGGGGCACCAGCCACCAGGGTTCACAGGTCCCTGGCGGCAGCGGAACTCTAGCCGCCAGGGCTCCCGGGAACCTGGTGGCTGGAGCCCCAGTGGGGGCACAGATGATCCCCGCTGGGGCTTCCCATCTCTGCAGCAGACCCCCATGTCAATTTCACTGCTGCAACAGAGCAGTGAAATTGACATATTCCATTACTTGTCAATTTCCCTGCTCTGTTAGAGCAGTGAAATTGACAAGTATGACAGCTCCGGGGTGTCCCAGAGTGGCCTTAATTGGCACTCTGGGACATTTCCAGATGCTGCTTAATGCAGAATAAAATTGTGTTACCAAACACACACACACTATCATGCAACATCCGTTGCGCAATGATCACTATGCCTCTCCTCCAGGTAGTTTTATCATTGTGTGTGTACAAGTCCCTTGTTATCGCATGATAATGAGCATTATCACACTATAACGCTGGAGTGTGTACAAGGCCTAGGGCAGCACTTCTGACTGACCTAATAAAAGCTCGAGGTCCAGGTATGATGAAGTGGACTGAGATGGCAGAAGAAGCATTTGTGGACTTGAGAACAGCCCTTTGTACTCGTCCAGTGCTTATAGCCCCAGATTTTGAGAAGGATTTCATCCTCCACACGGATATCTCAGAGGTAGGGTTAGGAGCTGTCCTGTAACAAATCATATGTGAAGAGGAACATCCAATCCTATATCTCAGCAGGAAACTCCTCCCCCGAGAACAGAAGTACGCAGTTTCTGGAAAAAAGTGACTGCCAGTCAAGTGGCTGATGGAGATTCTCCGATATTACCTCCTAGGGAGGAGGTTTACCCTGGTGACTGACCATGTCCTGCTCCAGTGGATGCACACTAAAAAGGAGAAAAATGCGAGAGTGACCAGATGGTTCCTATCCCTACAACCTTTCCACTTCCATATACAGATAGGACTGGAAGCCAACATGACAACACTGATGCCCTGCCACACCAGCATTGTCTCATGTCCCAAGTAGCCCAACCCTGTGATGTTGAGCTGGGGGAGGGGGTTGTGAGGAGGGGTGGAGGGGAGATATCAAGGACAGCGGGCAGTCAGAGTGACAGAAGGGAGTTATGTAAGCCCCAGAATGGCTCAGGGCTTTGTTTCCTATATACTAGCTGTGGTTACTACAGGGCAATTAAGGGCACCTGAGATCAACTAAGACCTAGCCAGGCCTGATAAAAGTCTCCCTGCTCCAGAAAGATGGGGCACAAGCTGGAGGTGGAGTTAGAGGAGCACTGTGCTGTGCTGAGGAGTGTTATGTGGTGCAGATGAGCAGGAGAAGAGCAACATTGAGTGGAGAAGCAGAAAGAAGCTCAGAGGAAGGTACGGGACCCTAGAAGGGGAAGAGCTTTTGAAACAGGACTGAGCTGCTTCCAGGCATTGGGGAAGTGGGATACCAGAAGTTGGAAGGATGGGGGGAGGAGCGGGAAGGAATTAGCTCAGGGGAAAAGAGTGCAGCTCTGAGTACAGCATTTGCAGCAAATAGCTGCCATTTGTAGGGCCCCTGGGCTGGGGCCTGGAGGAGCAGGAAGGCTCGGGTCCCTAACCCCCTCCCCAACCCACCAGACCCCATCGGAGGAGCCTTTCCCTCCTCGGGGAGAAAGGGTAACTGATGTCACCCTAACTCACAAGAGCCAGAAGCAAGCGACCCTCTAATCAGAGCTGGTGGTTTGCCACAACAGGAAAGCCAGATGCAGATACATACTGTTCTGTAGACCTAATCTAAAAGTCAGGAAAGTAACCAGGTTTCACTTAAATTCTGTGTACCTGAGCTAAAATCCTACATGGCCCTCGCTTCCATGCCAACTCCAAAGGATTCCATTATTCTAACTCTTTGCAGCTTGGGGCAGTATTTGTTGCTATTTCTATCAGCAGCTTTATATACAGCACGTAACAACACACCAAGTTACAAAGTTACAAGAATGCTCTTTCAACCGCTCAGGATGACACCTGTGAATTTTTGACCCCCACACCCTCCACGCCATCCACCCCAGAAATGTGCATCTTGCACTGTCCAGCCCAGAGCAAGTTTTGTAGGACTGGAAGGGACAGCGAGAGGTCATCTTGGCCCATTCTGTACACTTATGGCAGCACTAGGTTTATTATAGAAGTGGATTGGTGAAGTTTTGTGGGCTGCATTTTGCAGGAGGTCCAAGTAGATGATCATATTGGTCCCTTTTGACCTTAGAATCTATGGCTATGTCTACACTTACAAGTTAGGTCGACTTGAGGAGGCTTAAGTTGACCTAACTTAGTCTCCGTCCACACCTGGCTTTCATTAAGTCGATTTAATGAAAGCTTAAGTCGACTTAATAAGAACCACCAGCTAGGTCGACCTAACCGTCCTTAGGTCTACCTAAGCACAGTGTGGACGCTTAAGTCCACTTTGTTAAGTCAACCTAAGGGCAGTTAGGTCAACTTAACAAAGTAGACTAAGTCCACGTCCATGGAAACCACTTTGTTAAGTCAACTTAATAAGGTAGACTTTAAATTGACTTAAATTCGACCTTATTAAGTCAACTTAACAAAGTCGACCTAACTTTTTGTAGTGTAGACATAGGCTATGATTCTATACCCCTCTGTCCTCCAGCTGAGGTGCAGACAGACTGTCCGCGAAATACATGAAATTTGCATCAACTTTCAGATGAATTATTTCTCATTCATATCTTCTGTGTACATGAGGTGTGAGCCATCTTTGGGGCTGACGTATATCTTTTGTTTACAGTTCTTCCTGATGTTGAAGGGTTGCTTCAGCAGCTAATTATTTTCTAAAACCTGTGATCAGTCCTTTGTTGACACTGAGGCACTAGTCTGTGAGCATTCCCCAGAATTACAATGTTTCAGTAACAAACATATATCAAAATTTCATAACTCTATGTACAACGTTGGTACATACATCTTAACAGGTCCATGATGTTCAGCAAATTATGACTTTTCAAAGGATACCTCATAAGGCATACTTTGTACAAAATATGCCGTGACCATATAAAAGTGAGGAATATGGGTTATAGGGTATCATGTGGGGTTCAAGTTTAATATATATTCAAAAATGTAAAAAGGTCAGGACTCCAATCAGAGCAGTCCCGTGTGGGGAGCGGGGCCCTGGGCCAATTGGCCTAGGCGCCCCCCCCCCCCCCCCAATACTGCAAGGGAGCGTGTCCGGCCCCAGAGGCCGAGGCCGTTGGCGGGGAGCCGGCTCCAGCCCCGGCCCAGGACGCCGCCAGCGGGGGGAGCCGGCTTTCACCCCCGCCCCAGGCTGGGAGTCTGAGGCCGCCGGTGAGGGGAGCTAGCCCCGCCCTGGCCCAGGAGGCCAAGGCCACAGGCAGGGAGCCAGCAGCATGTGGCCGTGTGGGGCAGGCTGGCCCAGCGGCCAGGCCCCACACATGTTCTCCACCCCTGGGCCTGCCTGCTCTGCCCTGGGGGCAGGAAGGACCAGCCCAGGGGCCAGGCATAGCACTCCTGGCCCACCCCGCCCCACTGCCTTCGGCTCACTGCTGAAGGCAGCTGGGAGCAAGAGGAAGCATGGCCATGGGGGAGGAGGGGCCTGCGGCGTGCACAGGCCCCGCACTGCCCCACTGGGGGTGGGACAGCACGGGGCCCACATAACTGCAGGGCCTGGGGTGATCGCCCCCCCCCCCCCCCTTGGGGATAGTTCTGACTCCAATGTGCTTGTCTGCTGTGATTTTCATAATGGTCTTCTTGCTAATGCCACTGCATGCATGCATAAAATAGATATTCCTCTCAGCCATCTTTCTTGGACTTCATTGTGAAGTTACTGCAAGCCCTGTGGAAGGTATAATTGGGTTCCTCAAAGAGCAGACCAAAGACCAACCCATGACTCAGAGTAAAAATTCAGTCCCTAACTCTCCCCTTGCTGCTGGAGAAAGTAATCTGCAGCATACCATCAACGGGGGTAGTTTATTTCTCCCCTCCCTCTGCCCCTCCCCGTCGAACTGACTCAGTTATATTGCCTGATCGAGACCTGTGGAGTCACATCTGCACCCATCCCTGCACTCCATATACCTGCACAGAAAGAGGAGTAGCCCCACAGAGGCTGCCCTCTCTCTCATGCTGAAACTCTTGATGCAGCAAGTCCACACAGGAAAATAAAAGGGTACCTGATGACCCCCTACTTCTCTGCACTGTCACATTGGAAAAGTCACAATCTTGCCATCATTGACAAACTTGAACCTGACCCCGTGGCTGTTACTCAGTTAAAATTCTCACTAAGGTCAGGCTCAGCCCTATGTCCTCTATCCTGCAAAAATGTACACATGTGCTTAACTTTTTGAGCTGAGAGCTGCTCCAGTGAAGTTAATGTGATTTCTCACAGGCCACAAAGTTAAGCACATGAATGCGAGTTTCCAGGATCAGAGCCTTTTCCTGTAATCTAGCTGAGAATATATAAATATCCTCTTGCCAACTATGCTGTGGAACCTTTACTTCCTTATGTTGTATCTAGAGTTGTAACAGATGACAAACAGCTTCCACATCACTTTGATCATTACAAAAATAAACGCATTGGTCCAAAACCTATTATACGGTAATAAAAGAGTATTAAAAATGTTCTCCTTCCAAAATCTTATCAGGCAGGAAAGTGGAATGGATCATTCACTGCATGCTCTTATTTTGCTATAAACTGTTATATTCATGGAAAAAACTGCTTGAGAGTGCAGGGCCATACATAAATTTACTAATTTAGCAGCTCTTTTTCATAGCAGGGATGCAATAAGGAACTCTTAATCTCCTGATCTAATATGAAAGAAAATACTCCATTTTCCTGGAAGAAGAACAATATAATTTAAGTAAAGAAAATATAAGTTAAAGGTTTAAGGTAAGAAAAAGGATACACAGAACTTTGAAATTCTTGTTATAAACAGTTCCATTTAAAATATTTAGCTAATATGTTTAGAATTGTACAAAATGCTCATGGAACTAACGGATTTTAATTTCTCTAGGTGCTCTACTATAAATATTTCTGGGAAGACACACATAGCTGTGTTCAAAATGGTGGTTGGTTGTAGCCATTTTTAGTGTGAATTGATGCTGATACGTTGCTGCCATACTGTAGTTCTAAGGTGATAAATGGCTACCTAGAGTTTGAATTTTGATCACAAACTAAGGTAACTCACTAACCAGGGTATGTCTCATGTCCTCCTCCCAACCCCATCCTTAGAAGATATGAGGGTGCTAAAGCTCAAACTAGAGAGCCTGCCTCCTTAGCTTATGCTTATCCTGGTTTGATTTAAATTAATTTAAAAAAGTCAAACAGCTGGGCTTAACCAACTGGGGACTGGCTCTCCCCAGGACAAGCCGCTAGTGGCTTCCTGGGGAGAAGGGAGCAGGGGCTCCCTTTTTCCCCTGCCCTAAGTTGACTTGTCCCCTGCCCTAAGTTGACTTAAGAAGTTGACTTAAACCTTAAGTCGACTTAAATCTAGGTCTTATTACATCAACTTAAGTTTTCCTTAAGTAGACTTAAGGAAATTGCAGTGTAGATGCACAGTAAATTATGTCGACTTAAGCCTGCTTAAATTGACTTAATTAACTAGTGTAGACGCACCCTTAGTTTGGTTATATAACATCTCCTTGCTTAGTCACATGTATGACTAGAGCAACAAACATTCCATGGTTTGATGAATACAGTTTGCTTGGCTGCGTCTACACTGGTAAATTAAGTCGACTTAAGTTGGCTTAAGTCGACTTAATGTGCCCTGCGTCTACACTACACTTTGCTTAAGTCAACTTAAGCAGCTTGTTTAAGTCGATTTAAGGAAAATAAAGTCGACTTAATGAAAATTAAGTCGACTTTATTAAACCACCTTTCTACTCGACCTAAGGCTTAATTCAACTTTCAAAAATTGAATTAAGCCAGTGTAGCCCTGGGGTAGCCCTAAGTCGACTTAGGGCTACCCCAGGACTACACCAATGCCCTCCCTGCCGGGGGGGGGCACAGGGGGAGCCTGGCATGCCCCCCAAAGGGCAGGGCATGTGGGCAGGGTGTGACACTGTCTGGATTTAGGGAAGCATTTATGATATTATTTTCTATGGATATCTCATAAATGCTATAATCCATAGGAACTATGTCATCTTTGGTATCAATAGAAAGGTAGTCATTTGCTGGAAATGATTATATAGTTTATGTCTAGGAATTCTATTTTGATTAGAAGTTAAGAATTTGATGTTATAACCATACTTTAACTTGTGTCATTCTGGAGAAATGTCTTAGACGGGAGGATGTGAACAACCATTGTCTCTTTAATGTTTAGGAATTTGCCAGGTGATATGGTTCCAGGGAGTAAACTGATGAGCCATTAAGGATACAATGGTTGTATTCTTTATGTCCTCAATGGCTCATCAGGATACTCCCTGGGACCATTCTACCTGGAAAATTCCTAAACATTAAGGAGACAATGGTTGTTCACACCCTGCCATCTAAGACATTTCTCCAGAATGACACAAGTTAAAGTATGTTTATAACATCAAATTCTTAACTTCTAATCAAAATAGAATTCCTAGACATAAACTATATAATCATTCCCAGCAAATGACTACCTTTCTATTGATACCAAAGATGACATAGTTCCTATGGATTATAGCATTTATGAGATATCCATAGAAAATAATATCATAAATGCTTCCCTAAATCCAGACAGTGTCACACACAGGGCTCTGCCCTGCCAGGGTCCCTGTCCCCCTTTGCCCCATTGTACACAGAGGGTGCCCCCCCCCGCCACCGTGGACCTGCCCAAGGTCCCCCTAGCTCCACAAAGTCGACCTAGAGCATCCAGTGTGGACGCTCTAGGTCGACTTTGTAAGTTCCCCTTTAAGTCGACTTTAATTTTAAGTGTAGATACACTAAGTCGACTTAGTTAAAGTCGACTTAAAAGTGCAAGTGTAAACATAGCCCATGTGAGTTGAATACATCTATTTTATATTAGTTAGCAATAAGCAAGTTACCTTCCTGGTTAATAATTCTGTTTGTGATAGCTATTTTCCCAATATATTTCATTCACAAGTCAGTCTCACAAACCCTGATACAATCCATTCCTCATCTGATACCTGTCCCTACAGCACTTAAGATATGTAATTAAAAATTTGCAAGCTGGGTTTTTCCATTTTGCCATGGTACTTTGACTTAGTTTTGTTAACAAGCTATGGAAACTCAAGTTGTAGTTGGTGTGGTTCAGATTGAATATTAGAAAAAATATTTTCACTAGGAGGGTAATGAAATACTAGAATGGGTTCCCTAGATGGAATCTCCATAGATGGAACCTATATCCTTAGAGGTCTTAAACCTCCATCCTTAGAGGTCTTAAAGCTCCGGCTTGATAAAATCCTGCCTGGGACAATTTAATTGGGGTTGGATTAGATGACCTCCTGAGGTCTTCTCCAACCCTAATATTGTATGATTCTATGAATCATATTTTTTGGCTAAGGAGGCTCACCATTACAAGCCATGGTGTCAGCTAAGAAAGTGACTGTCCTATTTGGGCTTGCTCCTGAAGGATAATAATTACTGAATGACCATTGAGTACTCTCACCACCCACTACAGTCAAGTTGGAACCCTGTGTCATGCCACAAAAGAGTGCCCCTGCTCCAGATGATAGCACTCACCACACATTCATTGGTATTCTGTGGGGCCTGTTTCTATGCAATTTTTTAGACAGGTATCTGATTTAGCCTTTGTAATGGCCACCTACACTAAAAATACAGCACAGAACCTTGCCAAATTATTAGTATTAATGGATTGTGCTCTGCACTATGAAATAAGGCCACCTGCCACCTTTAAATATTGGGTGAAAAAAGCCATTTCATAATTTGTGCTACATGGCAGAAGGCAATGAGTGAGACAAGCAGATCTCTGTGTAGATCTAAAGCTTGTACCTTCCACCAGTAGACACTGGTCCAATAAAAGATATTATCTCTCCTACCTTTTCTCTCTCATATCCTGGGACCAATATGTCTGAAAGAATATTGTACACAATGAACAAGGTTATAACATTATTAGCCTGTAAAAGAATTTGGCTGATGACTTATCTTCCAGTTACCATTTTATGATTCTATATTTAAATCTAAATCCTGTTTCTTTCCCACCTGTGAATATGTAGGTCCCCAAATGCTGCAGATTAGTGAGGTTCTAGCGCATAGAGGTGAGAGGTGATATGGGCAAGCTTTGAAAATCCTCAGAAGAAATGGCACCTACTATATGTCCCAAAGCATAGCTCCATGGAGGTTCCATCTGTGGTAGAAGGTCTTTTGGGGACAGACCAAAGGCTGTGTCAGGGGCATGGTCAGGTGATCCATGAGTATAAGGATAACCAGTCCTGTATAAGGTAAGGAGCTCAACTAGCTAAGGAGGTTAACAGAGTTCAAAGGTCATTGTAGAGCCTCTAAATGTGGTCCTGCTGATACTCTAGAGCATGGGGGATCCCATCTTGCCAATTCCCCACTGGTGCCGCTGCACAAATGCTATTTATTTAGGCTTTGCACTGGGACAAAGGATTTGATGAAAAGCTAGAGTTGATGGTTAGGAGCTGTGATAAGTAACTAAGTTGAGCACTAGATCTTGTTTCTAAAGGATAATTTTAAATGAATCCTTTTAATGTGTTTTTCAGACTTAATAGCTAATATATTGTACTTTATTTGAATTTTATTAATCTTATTTAAATAACCACTGGAAGAGAATGCTTAGAGCTTGTTATAAATATTGTTTAAACAAATGTTTCTTTCTTAAACAAAGACATAAATCGTTGGGACACCTTCTGAGGCAATTCAGTAAGTAGCAATACTTCCACCAAAGCCTAGATGTTCATTATTTGTAGAATACAGATTTTCCTTTCTTTGAGGTCCCCTTTTACACATCCTAAATCATAATCATCAAACACACATCAACAGCTTATTCTTTATATATACCCTTCATTCCTTCAATACTGAGAAAAAGAACATTGCTCAAAGCTGCGCCAGAAACAGAACTGCACATATTCCAAATGTGAAGTGAGGGAAATAGATTCTTGTTCAGGAACTTGTCCAAGATGAAATGAACGCAATACAGCTGCAACATAATAAAAAGAAATGTTGGAATCCAGTGCCAGCCTTTCCTCTGTATCACAGTTTATGCCAGAGTTCTTAACTCTTCATATGCTCCTTGGGAGACTCAGTAAACTTCCAATCCAGAAAACAATGGAAGGAGGTTAACAATTCCAAAAACCCTGGACTAGATCCTCAGCTCCATGGATCTGACATAGCTCAATGAACTAAGTAGAACACGACCTATTTATACCAACAGAAGGTGTGAACCCTCTGGTTTTGTAGGATCTTCCGTAGCATGAAAGTCCGACACTCCCAGAAACAAATTTCAAGAATAGCAACAGATAGCTGTTTTATATGAGTTTCAGGATCATACAAGGTGACTGATTGACAGCCCTGGGCACTGCACAGGTTACAACATAGGCCAAAAATGAGGATAAACTTCCTTACCTTGAGAATCTCTGGATTTATTTCCCTCTTGGGACAAGTTACCCTGCGGAGAATGATGCAAGACCCACCTACTTTCCTAGGTATTTGGGGAGGGTAAGGATGGCAAAAGACGAAGGCTTTGAGGTAGAATGGGGCATTAGGTTCTGTGTTCTGTTCCGTGTTCTGTTCTTTTGGCTATACCTATTTAATTAACGCAGCTCAAGCATTGAGTACACAAGCTTTTCTGTAACATGCAGTTATTATGGGAAATAAACTGAGTCAAATAAACTGAGTTTTGCCTTTGTTCCCAAAGGAGATAAGGTGCATCATCTGATCCAGTCTCGGGGTGAGCTCCCAGCCCTGGCCCACCTGCTGACAGAGTGCTTTCCACCACACTCATGAATCTGAGAGAGAGACTAGAATTCAAAACAAACCCTGTAGTTATGTAAATTTTTACAAGAAGAGTGAAACTCTGGAGTTAACTTCTTCTGAAGACATGCCATTTCCTTAATTACATTCTGAAAATGTCTGCTGATGTCTATACAGTTTTTAGCTGCATTTTCTGTATCTTGTTTTCAATAATGGCATTTTGTGGTAAATCTTGTGGCATTAAAATAAAAGAGTTGTGCTGTAGGAAACCCTTCTATTAGAAGGTACTATTAGGCTGAAAACAGATAAAATCTGCTCCAAAGGAATCATGACAGTGATTTACATCTGTTTACAGTTATTATATTAGTATCAAGATGCCCCCAAACAGGGTTGGGGTCTCATTGGCTACCTCTACACTTGCAAATTAAGTTGACTTAAGGAGGCTTAAGTCGACTTAAAGAAAGCCACGTCCACACCTGGCTTTCATTAAGTCGACTTAAGCAGCTCCTTAAGTTGACTTTATAACCACCGGTCTTTAGGTCGACTTCACAATTAAGTCGATTTGTTAAGTCGACCTAAAGATGGTGTGGCCGCCCTGGGTCGACTTATTCTATAAGTTGACCTAGGGTGACCAGGGACCCTGTGGGTCCCGGCGAGAAGGGAGCTGTGGCTCCTTTCTCCCCGGGACCCGTGTGCGCTTCCTTCTCTTGGGGACCTGAGTGGGTCCCAGCCAGAAGGGAACCCTGCTCTCCCTTCTCCCAGGGAACCCCGGGGGTCTGGGCAAAAGGGAGCAGCATTCCCTGGACAGGGGGCCCCCGGAGGTTCCCCTGTTAGCTGGAGCGCCAGGCTGGCAGCTTCTGGTGCTCCAGCTGACGGGAGATCCCGGAGGTTCTCCTGTCAACTGAAGCGCTGGCAATTGCCGGCCCCAGAGCTCCAGCTGACGGAACCACCGGGGATCCCCTGTCGGCTGAAGCGCTGGTGGCGTCCTTCTTGCCCAAACCCACAGGGTTCCAGGGAGAAGGGAGAGGGTAACCCATTCCAATGCTTCACCACCCTCCTAGTGAGAAAGTTTTTCCTAATATCCAACCTCAACCTCCCCACCTGCAACTTGAAACCATTGCTCCTTGTTCTGTCCTCTGTTACTACTGAGAACAGCCTAGCTCCCTCCTCTTTGGAGCACCCCTTCAAATAGTTGAAGGTTGCTACCAAATCCCCCCTCTGTTTTCTCTTCTGCAGACTAAATAAGCTTAGTTCCTTCAGTCTTTCCTCATATGTCATGTGCCCCAGCCCCCTAATAATTTTCGTTGCCCTCCGCTGGACTCTTTCTAATTTGTCCACATCCTTTCTGTAGTGGGGAGCCTAAAACTGGACGCAAAATTCCAGATGCGCCTCACCAGTGCCGAATAGAGGGCTAATGTATCTCATTGAAAAGGCACCTCAAAGGCCTACGGAATAGGAAAATTAGAACTGGAAGGGACCTCCAATCCCCTGATACTATATGCAACCTCATCATAAAATCCCATTCTTAAACTCATCGAGCTTCATTTTGAAACTAGTTAGATGGTTTGCTCTCATGATTCCTGTTAAAAGCCTGTTCCATAAACTGCTAATTTCCAGGCCAAACTTATTCATGGCCACTTCATATCCATTTGTTCTTATATTAACTTTGCACTTTATCTTACATAGTTCTTCTCTCTCCCTGGTGTTTCCCTCCATCCCCGATGTATTTATAGAGAACAAGCAAATCCTATCTCTTATTATATTAGGCTGCAAGCCAAATTCTCTCTTTTAATCTTCTTTTATAAAATAGACTCTTAATCCCCGCCCCACCCCGTGATCATCCTAGCAACTCTTCTCTGCACCTCTTCAGTTTGAATTCATCTTTCTTGAACATAGTATTCTAGACTGGATCTTACCACTGCCCTGTACAGTGGCATTAATAGTTCCCTATCTCTGCTGAAAGTATCTTACCTGATATATTCTAGGATCGCATTTGCTTTTTTTACAACCACATCATATTGGTAACTCACAGTCATTCTGTGATTGACTAGTACACCCAGATCTTTCTCTTCTTCTTCCTCTTATTTCCAACTCTTAAACTCCCTGTTCATAGCAGAAACTTTTATTATTAATAGTATGTGAATATTAGATTTCATCCTATTTCTATTACTCTAGATCATCCCATTTTTCCAGTATAATATTTCAATTCTTTATATTGACAATGCCTTCCAACTTAGCGTCACCAGCAAATTTCATTAGCAAATTCCGAAGGTCATTAATGAAAATATTAAATGAAGCTCAAAACAGATCCTCAAGGAACTAGAAACCTCCTTCCAGATTGATAGCCCTCCCTTCAGCACAACCCAATGTCACCCCCCCTTTACTCAGGTCCTTCACCTCCTTTCAGTTCTTGTACCAATCCCCATCTTCTCCATCTTAACTATTAATTTTCCATGTGGTACCAATTCAAATGCTTTACTTACATCCAGATGGATTAGATCTACTGCATTTTCCTTTTATAAGAAATCAGTTACGTATCTTATAAAAAAAAATCATGTTCGTCTGCTAAGACCTATCTTTTGGTAACCTCATGCTGCTTTTCCATTTATCTATATGTTTTATTATTCTTTACTTCAAAATTTGTTCTAAAGTCTTGGATCCTCTTGAGGCCAGACTAGTGGGATTGAAGTTGTCCAGTCACCTTTTTTCCCTTTCTTAAATATAGGTATGCTGTTAGCTGTTCTTCAGTCAGATAGTAACACTCTCCACCCCCACCCCCCTCCACTGCCATTAAAAAGCTAATGGCCTTGCATTTTCAAAGACCTGTTCCTTCAGAATTTCTGATATGGAGATTATCCTTCTGTCCGTGTCCCTCCACCCCCATCCTGCACACACACCAGAGCTCTCTGAATTTTGTTCTTCCTTTAGATGCCTTAATTTTCATATCTCTACACCAGGGGTCAGCAACCCCCGATATGCATGCCAAAACTGGCACACGCGCCTCTTTACTGCAACTCCTCCCCCCTCCTGGCCCTAACCCAAGCAGGCCTGGGGCTGCAAGAGCTGCACTCACGTGCACAGCTCCTGTCTCCTGTTGGCCCTGATCCCCATCGGGGGATCAGGGCCAGCAGGGAAGACCCCACGCGAGCTCCCATCCCCTATTGGCCCTAATCCCTAGCTGGGGTGCCAGCCAAGAGGGGAGGGCTTCTTTTTCCTGCTGATCCCACCCCTGGCACCTGCTGGCCCGACCTCTGGCACTTGTTGAGAGTTGGGGGGTGGGGGAACTGACACAGTGGCTGGCAATGGTTGCCAACCCCTATTCTACATTCATTCCCATGAGCCATCCTGACTTTGGCCCCATGTTCTGCACCATCATCATTCTTATTGAATCGGGCAAAGAGTTCATTTACTTTGGGGACCATATCTAGAGTTAACATACAAAAAAAGGAGGACAAGAAGAGAAGTGGGCCCATTATGCAGTGAGGATGGGATAGAGATTAGGGATAAAGAAACTAACAATTTCTTAAATTTCCTTTGCAAGATCTAACTCAGCAGTTCTCACTTTATTCCTTCACTTTTTGACCACCATTTGAAGCTAAACAACTGCTTTGATTTGCTGTAACAGTCTGACTTGATCCTATGACTTACACTTCCCTGCATTTATTTTCCTCCCATTCTGTAAGTTCCCCATCTTCAAGCATCTGACGAAGTGGCATTTTCTCGTATGATAAAGTTCGTATGATAAATAAATTTGTTAATCTTTAAAAGTGCCACCAAACTCCTTGGGGTTTGTTTGTTTGTTTGTTTGTTTGTTTGTTTGTTTGTTTGTTTTAAGGTGGTTATTTACTGATTTAGGTTTGGTGCCTTTCCCTACAATTTGCTCACCTTGCTTGGGGTGCAAATTCCAGATAGTTTTTGAACCTTTGGCTTAAAGACATTCCAAGCCTCTTCCACATTTAAGTCCCTGAGTTCTTCGGTTCAGCTGGTCAGAGTATGGGCAAGAGTTGATTTTGGCACCTGCTAAGGATTATGTGAGTGAGGAAAATTTAGGGTGGAGTTGAAGAGTGCTATGCTATCCTCAGGTTTAGATGAATTTCCTTTTGGATCAGTAACCCTTCCTCATCCCCAAGGTGGGCTTTTGGTTCAGGAAACCAAGCTGCCATGGAGGAAAAAGTGTGCTTACATACTTCTCAGTCATGCAGGTGTTCTTGGGCTTTCTACTGTTTTGAGTGTGGGCTTCCTGGATATTCTGTAAGAGGAGATTGGGGTCACCACCAAATGAGATAAGACTCCAGGTGATGTGAATGAATGGAGACTATAGCAGCCTATTTGGCCTTTGGATCATAAATATTATAACAGTTGTCCTTCATGTGCTGATTGCAATAAGCATATCAGACTTCAGCTTTATTATTCTTTGTATTACTGTAGCACTCTAGGATTCCCAATTAAAGATTATGTCTCCATTGTGCTAAGTAAGGTACAAATATGTAACTGAGAGGACTGCCCCTACTGCAGACAGTTTATGATCCTGGGCTCAGATCCCACAATAAGTTGTGTGCAATTGAACCATTATGCATATATGAAGTCAATGGGACTTGATGTGAATGCAAGGATCAGGGCCTGCCCTCAGTGAAAGAACTTACCATCTAGGAACCTGATCCATGAAATCATTTCATTACAAGCTTATATCCATCCCTGCTCAGGAGAGCACTTAACTTTAAGCACATGCTTGTGTGTTGCCTTGGATAGGGAAGCTTTTTTGAATGTGGTCAGATGATTTGTTTCTTTAACATAAGTGTGACCAGCAGGCAGAGCCAGCAGCCAGCAGGTGGTGCCAGCAGATGGCGGGTGTGACCAGCAGGCGGAGCCAGAGGACAGCAGGCGGAGCCAGAGGACAGCAGGCAGTGCCAGAGGAGGGTGTGAGTGGCCAGCGAGTGGCGTGAGCAGACCCAGAGGTGGCAGAAGATAACTAGAGGGGAGGGCTGAGGCCCTCACCTTTTTAGAGGTGGCCAATAAAACTATAATGGTCAGTATGTGGGGTCATGAAAGAGTGAAGAACACACTCTATGTACACTGGGGGTGGAATGAGTTCTGTCTATTGGGTTTTGTGGGAATCTTGCTTTGCACTGTATCCCAATCAGTTCTGCTTTTGATATTGCCTCTTTATAATCTTTATTAAAAGTTTTATGTGCTACACTCAGACTCGTGCTTGCGAGAGGGGAAGTATTGCCCTTCTAGGGTGCCCAGGGAGTAGTGTGTAATTTCCCAGGAGACTGGGTGGGGGCCCGAGCCAAGTGGTCTTGTAACATTGTTGGGGAACCCCTAGACATAGAACCCGGTCTTTTGCTGCTGCCATCTTGGCCTGGCAGGAAGGTTACATAAGGCTACAAAAAAGCCTTTCCAGTCAAACATGTTACTCATGCTACGCCAAAGTCTGACTTGGTATGTTACGCTGAAAACTGATATGAGTAAGCTGACATCAGCTATGCAGCAATACTGTTCAAAGGCTCTGTTATAATACCAAACACCTATAATTTCATTTATTTCAACTATTTTCCCTAAGATTTCTTTCAACAGACTAAATATCTCCCCTGAATAGCCACTTTATTTTCTTACTTGACACTCTTTAATGATATAAACAATTTGTCCTCAATGCTTCCTTTGTTTTGATTTTCTACACCATATTTTAAAATCAAATGTAAAATAAAAACATGTACACAGATGCTAACAAATATCTTCCACTATGCACAAAAAAGCAGTATGTAAATTTCATATGCCACAGATTTAACCCCTTTTTTCCTGCCCCTGTCATTTAGAAAAAATGATCTAGTAATCCAAAAGATTAAGTGTATTGAGGATTATAGTAACATCTTAAGATCTAGAACAGCAACAGAGGGCTAATGCCCAGAAAGGTGCAAATGACCTTTTTATCCTACATAATTCTTTTTTAAAAAATCCTACATAAAACTTTTGATTGTGACTATTATATAGTTCTGCTTGCTAAAATTTTGAACTTCTGGTAAATAAATATCCTCCAAGAATGCAGGCTCCCTGGTTTGGAGGGAAGGGGAGGTTGGTTAGTTGGTTTGTGGGACATTGTTTTGTTTTGTTTTTAAATTTATATATACCTATCTTAGCCAAGTTCAACTTATGTAAACAAATGTCATCAAATTTCTCATAACCTTGTCCTTATTGTGGCCCATCCATGTGCCATGACTGAAACTAGAATCATTCACTGTTTTTTTAGGGTTTTTAAAAATTGTTTATTCCCTCTCACATTAAAACACTTTTTACTTTGACTTTTATGCAGAGATGCTGCTCATAAAGATCTGAATTCTTGGCAAATAGAGTTCTTGCAAGAATGCGTATTCACTGCCATTTGTCCATTAGGCTCACAATGAGGACTGAGCAAATATCATGCCACTAAGTCAAATGGCCAATAGAATCTTTCAAACTCTTCCAGCTGCAAGACCTAACTGAACTGTTGAAAGCATACGGTAATGTTAGAATTGAAATAACTATATTACATGACCTCATTTTGAAAGTGGGTGTTTTATTTATTTAGTTTTGGGGGGAGAGTTGAAATGTGGAAAGCAAATGCTTGGCTATCAAGGAGAAAGGTTGGTGGAAAGATGGGGGAGCATGGATAGAGCTCTAAAGGAGCATTTTACCAGCCTTTTATTTTCCCTAGGGAATCAAGGAGGCTGGGAGCAAAAGTGAGGGAGGAAGTAAAGATCACACACACACAAAAACAAACGTCAATCAGTTGGGAAACAGAGAGAGAGAGAGAGAGAGAGAGAGAGAGAGAGAGAGAGAGAGAGA
>ML685781.1:1422387-1484443 GCA_007922175.1 Pelusios castaneus
GAGAGAGAGAGAGAGAGAGAGAGAGAGAGAGAGAGAGAGAGAGAGAGTAAAATCTTCATTTGACTTTATTCAGGCTCTCCCTTGGCTTGTAAGATTGGCAACTTCTTATATTTTTAAAAATCAAACTGCTTTTTAGGCAGATTTTGTCTACATTTTCTTGTTTTATGGTTTTTGGAGAAAGATCCTGGCTAGCGATGTCCAAAAGAAAGTGTTTGCAGCCTTTGGAGGTTAATAATTCCTGGGAAAAAAAACTTCTGGCAAACTCTACCTCACCAAAATTTCACAGAAAATGTTTGTTTGAATGTGACCATTTTAAATGAGTTTCTTGTGTTGGTGTCTTTACCTAGTGGAAGTATGAGTTGTGTTTTGGTTTTTATACATAAAGACAAGCGACACTGCCAACACACTTCTCTCTGAAATATTTTATTTATTTACTCTGGAGTTTGAAGATGACTTAGAGTCATGTCTCTTGCCAGTGCTATTTGCAGAGTTGTCCTCCCATTTTAGATTCGGTTTGTATTTATTTTCTAGATTCACACCGAAATGTAATTTCAGTAATATCTCTCTTAAACATGTTTAATGTTGCTGCCATTCTTCTGCATGGTAAGCTGGCTAGCAATTGTCAGTGTAAAAGGCCTTAGAACACTGAAAGATATGGCAGGACCAACACTTACGAATTTAAACAGGAATTTACTGTTATAAAAAAAAATCTTTAGTTACAAATATAGAGCAACAATCTACTGTTCACATGTGGCGAGCTGGCACAGTGACTCATTCCTTTTCTTCCATGTTCCATTTCTGAAAAGACAACCAGTAAGTGCAGTAGTATCCAACATGGTACATGTATAGAGTAGGTCTGACTCATATTCAAGATCTGAACCTCATCATTGTTTATTTAGATTGCTAACTCTTTGAGGCCAGGATTGTATTTTTATTCTGTTTGTGTACAGTTCCTAGCACAATGAGGTTTTGGTCCATCACTCAGGTTCCTAGTTAAAAGGGACCTTGACAGGTCATTCAGTCCAGTCCCCTGAGTAGAATGAAGAAATTGCTTCTTGAGTCTTGCTTACAACACAAAATATAGGTATACATTTTCTAGTAAGCTATAGTTTGACTGACTGGTAAGTTTAAGTTTTTGAAGGACAATGAATCTATAGTGGTAAGCTTCCACTAAAAAATATGGAATCACATCAGCAATGATTTCTTTTCCCAACATGTATGTAAATTACATTATTCTGTAATTTACTCTCACTTGATATTAAATACATAGAAATGATCGTAATCAGTTTCAAGCAAGTCCTATGTAACTGTGCCAATTTATACCAGTTGAGGATCTGGCCCTTCATTATTCAATCAAGAAAAAAGTTTTGAAAGCGAGTGTGATCTCATTAGAGAGTAGCTCAGTAAAAGAAGAAGTGAATTGTGCCAACAAAAAGAAAAAAAACAACTCCAACTTCATCAGAAGAAAGCAAGACATTCCTAAAGCATTTCAAGATAACCACGCACCAAGTGAAAAAGAAGCCATTTCAGAATTTATTTCCTACACAATAGATATTACCTCTCAGCAGAACCCTAGATCCACCCCCCTATGTTAAAAATAACCCATCAATCAATCAATCAATCAATCAATCAATCAATCAATCAATCAATCAATCAACACAACTTAAACTACACTAAGCCTTTTTCCTTACTTTAAACAAGTTTTCCAAAACTTCAAGACGTATTATAAACCAAATAGAAAATCAAATATGTTGTATGGATGTTATACGTACATACATTTCACAGCAATATGCTAAAGTTTTCCCTGTCAAGAAGAATAAAGATCACAAGTTTGAACACCAGCAATATGACTATTTCTAGTCTATTTCTATCTATCTATTAATCACAACACTGTCTTATTTTTAATCTTCTTCGGCAAACAGATATAGCATATTTAGATAGATGGCTGTACTAATAGTCAGAATGGTGGACATTAATAACTTGATAGTTTTAAACTGTAGTGCCTTTTAGGACGAAATGCAGAAACCCTTTAATGGTACCTTGCTTAGACTAGAAAGCGAAGAACAAATTTTCCAATTTTGCTTCAGGGGAAATCTAGGTAAACAGAACATTACTTGAGATGAAATACAGATAGGAGAACAGGATAAAAAAAAGTCCTACTTACAAAGCATACTGTAGAATCTGTTAGTTACTAGTCATGTTCAATACCTCTTTGTGACTCCTGAAAAAGGCTCATTTTGGTGATGCAAAGCAGCCACAACGCCAACCTAACTAGTTACCCAAGTTTTTTCCCAGTATCAAGTCCTGGCCCAAAATCTCCAGCAGCACAATGCAAGGCCAGCAAACATACCTCTGGCCTGTCACTGCAGCCCATGGAAACTGGAATGCAATTCATGTCATAGCTACCCATGAAACCATGAAATATTCCACAGCCCTTTGAAAGATATATCTTCTGGCTATGCATACAATATAATTTGCTCTGTGTTTTACTATTTAACAGTGTATTTTTGGTTGTTTACTTCCAACCCCATGATGTAAGCTATTCTGCCTAGAAGCCAGCATCCAAGTCAGGCAATCAGTCTTTGCATGCACACTGCAAAAAGAGAATTGTCCCAACAACAGAAATCCCACAAGGTTTGGAGATCAGCTCACCCCACTCCCACCCCAAGGCTATGTCTACATTTGCACTTTTAAGTTGACTTTAACTAAGTCGACTTAGTGTGTCTACACTTAAAATTAAAGTTGACTTAAAGGGGAACTTACAAAGTCGACCTAGAGCATCCACACTGACGAGCCATTAAGGACACAATGGTTGTCTTCCTTATGTCCTTAATGGCTCATCAAGATACTCCCTGGGCCCATTCTACCTGGAAAATCCTAAACATTAAGGACACAATGGTTTTACACACCCGCATCTCTCAGGTATTTACACAGATTCATACAAGTTAAAGTATAGATATAACACCAAATTCCTAACTAAACTAACTTCTAAATGAAATAGAATTCCTTAGTTAAGTCGACTTAGTGTGCCTACACTTAAAATTAAAGTCGACTTAAAGGGGAACTTACAAAGTCGACCTAGAGCATCCACACTGATGAGCCATTAAGGACACAATGGTTGTCTTCCTTATGTCCTTAATGGCTCATCAGGATACTTCCTGGGCCCATTCTACCTGGAAAATTCCTAAACATTAAGGACACAATGGTTTTACACACCCGCCTCTCTCGGGTATTTACACAGATTCATACCAGTTAAAGTATAGATATAACACCAAATTCCTAACTAAACTAACTTCTAAATGAAATAGACTTCCTAGACATAAACTATATAATCATTCCCAGCAAATTACTACCTTTCTATTGATACCAAACATGACATAGCTCCTATGGATTATAGCATTTAGGATATATGAATAGAAAATAATATAATAAATGCTTCCCTAAATCCAGACAGCATCACACAGGGCTCTGCCCTGCCCTTTGGGGGGCATGCCAGGCTTCCCCTGTGCCCCCCCAGTAGGGAGAGCATTGGTGTAGTCCTGGGGTAGCCCTAAGTCAACTTAGGGCTACCCCAGGGCTTTTTAAAGTCGAATTAAGCCTTAGGTCGAGTAGAAAGGTGGTTTAATAAAGTCGACTTAATTTTCATTAAGTCGACTTTATTTTCCTTAAGTCGACTTAAACCAGTTGATATGCCAGGTGATATGGTTCCAGGGAGTAAACTGATGAGCCATTAAAAATACAATGGTTGTATTCTTTATGTCCTCAATGGCTCATCAGTTTACTCCCTGGGACCATTCTACCTGGAAAATTCCTAAACATTAAGGAGACAATGGTTGTTCACACCCTCTGTCTAAGGCATTTGTCCAGAATGACACAAGTTAAAGTATGGCTATAACAGCAAATTCTTAACTTCTAATCAAAATAGAATTCCTAGACATAAACTATATAATCATTCCCAGCAAATGACTACCTTTCTATTGATACCAAACATGACATAGTTCCTATGAATTATAGCATTTATGAGATATCCATAGAAAATAATATCATAAATGCTTCCCTAAATCCAGACAGTGTCACACCCTGCCCACATGCCCTGCCCTTTGGGGGGCATGCCAGGCTCCCCCTGTGCCCCCCCCCGGCAGGGAGGGCATTGGTGTAGTCCTGGGGTAGCCCTAAGTCGACTTAGGGCTACCCCAGGGCTACACTGGCTTAATTCGACTTTAGAAAGTCAAATTAAGCCTTAGGTCGAATAGAAAGGTGGTTTAAAAAAGTCGACTTTATTTTCCTTAAGTTGACTTAAGCAGCTTGCTTAAGTCGACTTAAGGAAAGTGTAGTGTAGATGCAGGGCACATTAAGTCGACTTAAGCCAAGCTTAAGTCGACTTAATTTACCAGTGTAGACGCAGCCTAAGGTGCCACAGGACTCTCGTTGTTTTTGCTGTACACAGACTAACACGGCTACCCCTCTGGAAAGAGACAATCAGCATGCTAAAAATCAGAAACATTTAAAGCTGATCGAGGCTCCACTGTAGCTGAGGGACACTACCATTTAACTAACAGAGTCCTGTGGCACGTTTAAAGACTAACAGATTTATTTATCACATGAGCTTTCATGGGAGAAAATTACACTTCGTCAGATGCTTTGAAGCTTGTTCTTCAAAGAGCCTGATGAAGTGGGATTTTCTCCCACGAAAGCTCATGCAATAAATAAATCTGTTAGTCTTTTAAAGTGCTACAGGACTCTGTTTGTTTTTCTGCAATAGACTAACATGGCTACTCCTTTGGAACTTGACTGCCATTTAACTGTGTCTCTTGAAACACCTTTGGATGCACCTGTCAGGTATGCCTCACAGTATTGGCATAGAAGTTCCTTTCCTGGATTTTCCAATAGGTGGCAATTGTTTTCTTTACAAAACAAACAATCTTAGGGCCAAATCTTTAGCTTATGTACCTTGGCCTAGGTCCATCAACATCAATATATCTATGCTGATATACACCAGCCAAGCAGTTAGGTCATTCAATCCTCAATTTGCCACTCTTTCCTCAGACAAATCATTAGTGGCTGACACAATGATTAAAAATACTTTTAATATCTCAAAATATAAGAAAAGCTTCTTCCTACTGGTCTGGAGATTGATTCTGAAATCCTTACTCGATTCTTGATTTCAGTTGGCATTTTGTAAGACTCGGTTTTAGACATCTGACTCAGCCATGCTGCCATTCTCCAGCAATGTTCCCAATGCTAGGGGCCCTGAGAGGAATCTCAGACTACAGCAATACCGCACTGTATATTGCCCAAGGATTCCCTCCCTATGCTGAAGGAATCCTCAAGACTTCCCAGATGCATTACCCCACCTAAGCAGCTTTCTTTTGTCTTGATTATATTACCTAACAATACATTTCATTCATTAAAAACAGGACCTCAATTATTTTCCTTTGAGATCACGAGTCCAATTCTGCTCTTTTTGAGGTTAATATGAGTTTCCACATTGACTTTGGCAGGAGGAGGTTGCTATGGACTTTGGACAGTATATATGAGACTGGTGTAATTAAATTAACTGGCAGAATTTCAATTGACATCAAAAGAAGCAAGATCAGGTCCAGTGCCTCCAGGGGACAATTTTAGCTCAGCGTATGTCTTCTGACATCTCAGGCTTCCCTAGTCAACAACTCAGAGATTTATCTATCTTGCAGAAATCTCAAGAGCTCATAGGCCAAAGCCTTTGCTGGTGTATGATAGTGCAGAGAACCTTAATTCTCTTGACTTCAATGGAGCTCTGCCAATTTACACCAGCAGAGAATTTGGCCCCATATGTATAACAAAAACCAAATTTTCTTCTCTACAACGCAGCTTCAGGGAAGTCTTTAATCCCTTTCAACATGACTTAGACCCCAGTCCTACAAATATTTAAGCATGTGAGTAGTGCCAATGAAATGATTAAACACTTGGAAGATCAGTACCATAATTAGGATAATGAGTCATTCTTGAGTCATTTAGAGAAAAGAGATTAGATAAAAGTCTAAGATGATAAAATGCTGTATTAAAATACCCACATCTTTAATTTCTGTTTTTCCCTTTGTAGCAAACTAAATTAATCACTAATGACATGTGAGAAACTCCACCAAACAAAGAACATTATTCTTATCTTTCTTTGTGTCATCAAAATAACGACTGCCCCCCTCATGGCAGATTGGAAGAGCATTCTCAGCTGATCGGTAACTTGGAAAGCAATAAGAATACAAAGGAATTCTGTACATTTATAAAATGTAGTTCTAAACACATTTAAGGGTTATCTCACTGCAACATGGCCACCATTTTTTATTTAACTAGTAAAGCAAGAAAGTCCAGGCCACCATTTTAGAAATAGCAAGGAAGTGAAGAAAAGACCCAACAAACTAACGAATTTCCGTCATCAACATGGGCACTAGTTGTTGAAGATACTGACAGTTCATTTGCTCCTTATTATTGATAAGTCGGCTCTTTTACTTAAAAAATCCTCACATTCCCAACTACGTCTACCATTATGACATTTTCATGAAAATTATTCATGCCCTTGAGCTACTGTGCCAGGAGAGAAGATCCACATTTTTCAACCTCAGCCTATCTCAGCTTTCTCCAACAAACTTGTATCTTTGTTTAGTTTTACACCTTTAATCATCTATTTCTGGCAACATAAAATCAAGCGTAATAAAACACAAATTAAAGAAAATTTAATGTTATGCTACATGCCTGGCAGATCAGCTAAAGAAAATATTAGAAAATTTACCAAATAGATCAAGCAATAATATTTTCCGGACTCGGGTTTTATCATGTTGCTTACGCAATGATATATGGATTTTGGCCATTACTGGTGAGATAACCAGTTAGAGAACTCAAAAGATTGTTGATTTTGTCATTGTTGTTATTGTTGGATTTTTTTCTCTTATTCTATCTATGTCTTTCAGTTGTTGAAAAACTGCTCTGTTTCACTTCTTTCTATTTCTAGTCACAAAATAATTGAAGCTTGTATGTGAGGGCAAAATTAGCCCATTTGACTTTATAGACTGGTTTGTACATTCTTTGACATTTTAAAGTAAACATATACCAAAAATGTTTTCTCATAACAATTATTCAAAAAAATTAAGTTATAGATGTGTCCAAAAAGAGAGGCGAGAACTTTGTGTGTGACCTTCACAGATTCACATAATGTATGGTTTCCCTTTGAAATTTTGCAGCTCACACATTATGAAATGAAATAACCTATGATGGTGCTTAATATTTTAACAGATGTTCCTGATATTTGAAAATCAACAACAATAAACATGCATATAGTTGTTTTTTTTATGAATTTGAATATTCAGTCCAGCTAATTTAGTAAATTATTTATACTGAAGAACAAGATGATAGTAGCTGGTAAGTTTTTATCTTGCTCCAAAGAGAGTGAGCATGTTGGATATGTGTCCAAACATATCTCTCTCTTGAGATCACCTTTTATTATTAATTTAAGTAACAACTAAACATCAACCTTAGTATATACTTTCTCCAGAGTATGGCTGCTTCTTATTTTTCCCTGACGGCCTCTTCTGATCTTTCTTCTAGTTCCCTGGCCCTCAGTCATTCAACCCCTTTTATACACCTGGCTTGCAACAAACAGGACATCAGGGAAAAAGAGTTAATTTTGTCTATACAGTCTGATGTAAGAGTCCTCTTGGCTTTGAGCTTCAATCAAGCTGCTTCAAGACAAACTCCTTTAAGTGAATAAAGTTTCTAAGTAGGACACTGGAACCAGTCTTCTGTTATAATACATTACAAAGGAACCTTTGCCCTCAAGACAATGGGTATGATAAATTTTGTACCAGGAGGAAAATGTGCTATTCATTTTCTTCCTGAATCCTAAAATGATTACATTATGTGAGATTTCAACACTGTAAAATTCAAGCTCAAAGTCTAGCCCTGATTTGGCTTCAGACCAGCCTAAATCTATTCCAGAATGAAACACTGCCTCCTCATCCATTTCTAATAACTATAGAAACTGAATGTTGAGAATACCACATTACCAGAGCAAGGAGAAACCATCCATCATAAAACCAACCAGGATCCCTCAGAGCTCTTGTATGTCCAAGGAGTAATTTGTTGTGCTCTAGCATCTCCATTTATTGGCAGGAGCACTTCTCATGTTCTATGCATGAGACCCCAATGAGCTGTCATGAGGAGGAATGAATGTGATGTCACTGTATTTCCATTAATCCATTTAGAGGAGATTGTCTTGAAGGAGCTATTATTTGGAATCAGGGAGCCAAAAATAATTAAACTACAACACTGCTTTACTGTTCAAATTTCATATTTATCAGTGCAACGTCATTTTTATAGGATATGAGTTTACCTTGTCTTGTGATGCCACTCCCCAGAAGTGTTCCTTCTGACAGAGGAAATCTTGTGTAATATAGAACCTGTTGGAGGATATATTAACCTGCAAACGTATCCTTTCTTCAGATAGAAAAAGGCCTTACAGCTAAACCATCACTGGACTGCCATCTTTGATGACTGACTAATAATAGACTTAAGAAATTGTTTTCTTCTGGTTTATCATTGCTGACATGAATGAGGTTTACACTATAGATCAGAATGGCACCTTTGATTTCTATCATGCAGGAGAAGACTGGCTGTCTTAAAAAATAAATCCAGGTATAGATCAGCCAAGTCTCTCCTTTTAAGAAAACAAACCTCCTGTCTAAATACTGAAGTCAGATTTTCATATGTGCCTGCATTTGCTGTCCCTTAGATGTCTAAGACCATTACTTGTAGTCATTGGCGGTCTTAACTATGGGGCGGTCTTAACTACTGCCCAGGACCTCGCGCTGGGGGTGAGGGTGGGGAGCCACCTGCAGCTTCAGTTTGCAGCTGCAACAAGGCAAACTCTCTTTAGAATTTGCAGGGGGGTAGCCATGTTAGTCTAGTTCAGCAAAACAAACAAGTAGTCCTGTGGCACTTTTAAAGACGAACAAATTTATTTATCACATGAGCTTTCGTGGGAGAAAATCCCACTTTGTCAGATGCTTTGACAAAGTGGGATTTTCTCCCATGAAAGCAAATGAGATAAATAAATTTGTTCATCTTTAAAAGTGCCACAGAACTCCTTTTTTGTTTCTCTTTAGAATCTGTGCATAGTCAAGATGTTGCAGATTTCACCTGGACATATAAAAAGGCAGAAGCAATCTCTCTGTGACACAAATAACAATAGCAGCCCATAGGCAATTTAGGTCTAAATCAGGTGATAATTATCCTTACAGACAGCCCAGTCCAGCTTTGGAAGTTTCTGGTTACCAGTTAGGTCTACATAGGCTGTTACATACAAATACTGTGCCTGATGCTACCAATAAAATCCAGTTCCAAAAGGGGAGCTGTCTTAGTCTACTGCAGAGAAACAAACAGAGACCTGTGGCACTTTTAAAGACTAACAGATTTATTTACCGCATGAGCTTTTGTGGGAGAAAAATCCCACTTCGTCAGATGCTTTGAAGATGGGAAATTTACAGAATGGGAGGAAATTAAATGCAGGGAAGTGTATGACATAGAATCAGGTCAGGCTATAACAGCAAATCAAAATAGATGTTAGGATTCAAACACTGGGAAACAGCATATAGAGGAAGGTTTTGAGAAAAAATCCATAGTCCCTGTTTAACCCTAAGGCAACTGAGTTGAATTTACAGTTTCTTTTTGAAGCTGAAGCATTCTAAATCCCCAGCACCCTTTAGTTCCAGACTTTAAAAAAAAAAAAAAAAACGAAGTTAAAAAACCATAGACTACAAAAAAGATTCCTGTGCAGTGTTTATAAGTCAAGCATTGGAGCACTTATTAGGGCACAAAGTGAAATGAATTACAAGTAGAAGAAATGACTTTTCCCCATTGTCTATATTTAGAGAAATGCAGAAAGTAAAGCACATAAGTAGTTACCAAAGGCATTAAATTTTTTAATTTTTTTTTATTTATAGTGGACTAAATCAGTGTTATTATTATACGCTAGTCAAATTTGGAATTGGGAATCTTTTGCTGTATTATCTCCTAATTGTTCGAAATTTACAAAACATTAAAATATGGCTTAATTGGGGTTTATTTTTTCTTTATATAGGGATTAGGTACAGTACTCATGTCAGCTAAATTTCTAATTAATACTTGGTGGGAAAAAATCCCTGAAGGTTTCAGGTGCCTAAAGGAGTCCCTGGAATCATGACTAAAGTTTTCCCACCCTTAGTGCTTTTTTGGTGATGGAACTCAGGGGTACTGAGTACCGGCACCTTTTTTGGGGATGGTACTCGGGGTACTAAGTACTGGCACCTCTTTTTCACAGCGATGCAGCCCTGGCTCCTTCCGCCGCTGCCGGTAGTCTCAGGTCCCTGTTTGAGTACCAGCACTTTTTTTTTTTTAAACATAAAAAAGCACTGCCCACCCTAAAGTTCTGTAGGTGCCCCTGCAGAAGTGGAACAACTGTTTCCCTTATTTCTGCCCAGGTTAGACTGGCCAGCCCAGGACTGGCATGAGTTGGCAGGCTGGCTGGCTACTGGCCAGCCTGGGGGAAGGAGAGCTGGAACTAGGGGAACAGCAAGGGTGCATCTACACTTTACATATTAAGTCGACTTAAGCTTGCTTAAGTCGACTTCATTTAATCTGCATCTACACTACATTTTCCTTAAGTCGAATTAAGGAAAAGTTCATTCGAATTAATAACGCCTAGTTTTAATTCGAACTAGCGCTTAAATTGACTTTATTAAGTCAACTTAAGCCAGTGTAGATGCGGATTAGTCCTAGTTGACTTTAAGTCAACTTAAAGGGCTTCAGGGCTTCCCCACTGCCCTCCCTGCCAGGGTGGCTGGCACAGGCAGAGCCTGACGTGCCCCCCCACAGGGCAGGATAAAGCCCTGCCCACCTTGCTCCTATGCCCTGCTGGTGTCCCTGTCCTGCTCAGCCCCCATTGTACCCAGGTATAATGGGGCAAATGCTGAGCCCCCTGGCGCTTGGCAAGGGGTGTCCTCCCTGCCACCGGGAACCACACCCAGGTCCACCTAGCCCCTACAGGTCGACTTAGCCATCCAGTGTGGACGCTCTAAGTTGATTTGGCAGGATCCCCTTTAAGTCGACTTAAATTTTGAGTGTAGACATGCTAAGTTGACTTAAATTAACAAGTGTAGACATAGCCCAAGGTAGTAGGAAGCCCGGCAAGGACTGGCGGGGCAGAGCCCTGGCTAGGCAGCAGCGATGGTGGAGGGGCAAGTGGTAAGAGCCTCCATCCTTGACTTTTGTCCAGGGCCCCAGAATCACTAAGACCATCCCTGCTTGTAGTTGTAGGCAGGTACTAAACTGTCCAAATAATACAAACTACAGGGGCAAAACTGTGCTTGCACTTCACATATACAAAACAAGAAGCTGGGTAGAAAGTTTGGCTCATAATACAGTACATACCTGAAAAGCAGATATTTGGAGATGTGTTAGATTTATCTTTGTTCTGTTATTTTTAATTAGGTATAAAAACAGCACTGTGGAAACTTCACCTTAAAAACATTATTTAAAGAATTGAAATAATAATAAATAATACTTTGCCCTTGCAAAGTTTTACGTTTTATTATATCTCTTTAGTACTACATTGAGAAAGGTCTCATTGGGGCTATATTAAATCCTGGAGCAATCAGAAATCATTCCATTGACCCATGAAGCGCAGTGCTGAATTCAGTGAAAGTTTTACCTGTCTGAAGAGTAAGCACCAATCCTGCATCAGAATCTGCCAGTGCAGACCTCAGCACCCATTCAGATCACGAACAGAAATCAATGCTAGCAGCTCCCAGTACAGGATCAGTGCTTCGGTAAACTCTTCAAATTTGGAATTAATCATCACAAATTCCATCCTCATAACCCCTATTAGGTAGTGTAGGTGAGGACTACAAGTGAGCCACAGGGATGGTCTATTATTTGCATAAGACCACACAGCATGTCAGTGATAGGGGGCTGGGGTCAAATAATTGTTTATTTCTTGATAAAGTCATAATACCTCAGGCGAGTGGGGAAGGAGGACACCGGGAGAAATTGCAAGGGGGAAGATGCGACAGGAGGGAGAATCGACAGGGCAAAGTAGGGCAATGGGCCCGGTATCTTAGGTGCCTGTACACAAATGCGAGGAGCTTGGGAAACAAGCAGGAAGAATTGGTAGTACTGGCACAGACAAGGAACTATGATATAATTGGAATAACAGAAACGTGGTGGGATAACTTGCATGACTGGAGCACTGCCATGGATGGATATAAATTGTTCAGGAAGGACAGGCAGGGAAAAAGGGGAGGAGGAGTAGCGTTATATGTAAAAGAGCTGTATGACTGCTCGGAGCTCCACTATGAAAGTGGAAACAAGATGGTTGAAAGTCTGTGGGTTAAGTTTAGGGGAGAATGCAACAAGGGGGATGTTGTGGTGGGTGTCTGCTACAGACCGCCAGACCAGAAAGAGGAGGTGGATGAGGCGTTCTATGGACAACTAACAGAAGTTTCCAGATCGTCGCAGGCCCTGGTTCTTATGGGGGACTTCAATTATCCTGATGTCTGCTGGGAAGATAATACAGCAGTGCACAGGCAATCCAGGAAGTTTTTGGAGAGTATTGAAGACAACTTCCTAGTGCAAATGCTGGAGGAACCAACTAGGGGCCTTGCACCTCTAGACCTATTGCTCACAAACAGAGAAGAATTAATTGGGGAAGTAGAAGTAAATGGCAACCTGGGCAGCAGCGACCATGAGATGGTAGAGTTCAGGATCCTGATCAATGGAAGGAAGGAAAGAAGCAGAACACACACCCTGGACTTCAGAAAAGCAGATTTTGGCTCCCTTAGGGAGCTGATGGGCAGGGTCCCATGGGAAGCTGATCTGAAGGGGAAAGGTGTCCAAGACAGCTGGCTGTATTTTAAAGAAACCCTGTTAAAGGCACAGGAAGATAACATTCCGATGTGCAGAAAGAACAGCAAATGTGGACGGCGACCAGCGTGGCTTAGCAGGGAACTCTGCGGGGAGCTGAAACATAAAAGAGAAGCTTACAAGAAGTGGAAGCTTGGACAGATGACAAGGGAGGCGTATAAAGATATTGCTCGGGACTGCAGGGATCAAATCAGAAAGGCCAAAGGACAATTGGAGTTGCAGCTAGCAAGAGATGTGAAGGATAACAGAAAGGGGTTCTATAAGTATATCAGCAACAAGAAAAGGATCAGAGGTGGTGTAGGTCCCTTACTGAATGGGGCAGGCATCCTCGTGGAGGATGATGCGGAAAAGGCTGAAGTACTCAATGCTTTTTTTACTTCAGTCTTCACAGGGCGGGCCAGCCCCCAGGCTACTACACGGGGTAACGCGGACTGGAGAGGAGAGTGGCCCTCGGTGATGGAAAGTCAGGTTAGGGAACACTTAATGAAATTGGATGTGCACAAGTCCATGGGGCCGGATGAACTGCATCCGAGGGTGCTGAGGGAGTTGGGGGAAGTGATTGCAGAGCCGCTGGCCATTATCTTTGAGAACTCGTGGCGAACGGGGGTGGTCCCGGAGGATTGGAAAAAGGCAAATATAGTACCTATCTTTAAGAAAGGGAAAAAGGAGGATCCGGGGAACTACAGACCGGTCAGCCTCACCTCAATCCCTGGGAAAATCATGGAGCAGGTCCTCAAGGAATCCATCCTGAAACACTTGGAGGACAATAGAGTGATCAGGAACAGTCAACATGGATTCACCAAGGGCAAATCGTGCCTGACCAACCTGATTTCCTTCTATGATGAGATGACTGGATTTGTGGATGCGGGAAGAGCCGTTGACGTGATATACCTTGACTTTAGCAAGGCTTTTGATACAGTTTCCCACAGCATTCTCGTTGGCAAGTTAAGGAAGTATGGGTTGGACGAGTGGACCGTAAGGTGGATCGAAAACTGGTTAGATCAACGGGCTCAGAGGGTAGGAATCAATGGCTCGATGTCTGGTTGGCAACCGGTAACGAGTGGAGTGCCCCAGGGATCGGTCCTTGGGCCGGTTCTATTCAACATCTTCATTAATGATCTTGATGATGGAATAGACTGCGTGCTTAGTAAGTTTGCGGATGACACCAAGTTGGGGGGAATGGTAGATACTCTGGAGGGTAGGGACAGGATCCAGAGAGACTTGGACAAATTGGAACACTGGGCCGAAAGAAACCTCATGAGGTTCAACAAAGACAAGTGCAAAGTCCTGCACTTAGGACGGAAAAATCCCATGCACTGCTACAGGCTGGGGACCGATCAGCTAAGTAGCAGTGCTGTAGAAAAGGACCTGGGAGTTATGGTGGACGGGAAGATGAATATGAGCCAACAGTGTGCCCTTGTTGCCAAAAAGGCCAATGGCATATTAGGCTGCATCAGTAGGAGTATTGCCAGCAGATCGAGGGATGTGATAATTCCCCTCTATTCGACACTGGTCAGGCCGCATCTGGAGTACTGTGTCCAGTTTTGGGCTCCCCACTACAGAAAGGATGTGGACAAATTAGAAAGAGTCCAGCGGAGGGCAACAAAAATGATTAGGGGGCTGGGGCACATGACTTATGAGGAGAGACTGAAGGAACTAGGCTTATTTGGTCTACAGAAGAGAAGACTGAGGGGAGATTTGATAGCAACCTTCAACTACTTGAAGGGTTGCTCCAAAGAGGAGGGAGCTAGGCTGTTCTCGAGGGTGGCAGAGGACAGAACAAGGAGCAGTGGTTTCGGGTTGCAGCTGGGGAGGTCGAGGTTGGATGTTGGGAGGGGCTTTCTCACTGGGAGGGTGGTGGGGCATTGGAGTGGGCTGTCTGGGGAGGTGGTGGAATCTTCATCTTTGGAGATTTTTGAGGCTCGGTTGGACAAAACTCTGGCTGGGATAATTTAGGGGGAGTGGTCCTGCTTTTTAGCAGGGGGTTGGACTAGATGACCTCGTGAGGTCCCTTCCAACCCTATTATTCTATGATTCTATGATTCTATGATAGAGTAGGTCTAGAGCGCTTGAGTTCCTGGCTACCCACCCTATGTCAGACCACTAGAATGCATGGCTTCTGAAGTGGTTAGGAAATAAGCCAACAAAAGCCAAGATATTTTAGGATAAATTGGCACCATGATTCCCATGAATTTTTTTGTTATAATTGTATTCTCTTTTGAATGGTGTACCGGAATAGCCTATCTTGGAAGGATGAAAATAGTCACATACACTCAACATGAATTTTTATACCTTTGAATATCAGACTGAAAAATTGGCAGTTAAAAAAAAACTTTAAAAACGTTCACAAAGAAAATTAAAGATTTAAAAACATAATTTTAAAAATCCATAATCCACACCAATCAAAACTGAATATGTTTCATATTACACTCACTCTCTCTCTGCATATTGAGACCGTACACATGCTCATTAATGAATTTGACAAAGCTAACTGTAGCAGATACTACTGATTCTGCTGTCCAAGTTATTTTAAAAAGTCCCACAAAGGAAAGGAAGTGGCTCTAAAAAATTTCACATGGTCATCAACTCTTAGGACAAAAGTATTTCATCGGTATCTGTTCCATGTGTTATTCTATGGCCTTCAGGGAAGCAATGTGTCTGTGAAGCATGAAGAAAACAGGATTAAAAAAAATTTTGCTTGGAAAAAAATCCAGGAAAATCTATTAATGCTGACAATATTAAGTCCTGGGTAGAGTTCTGTGGCCTGGGACTCTTGGAGAACTGTGCAAAAGCTTGAAATCGGGTCTTTGGCTCCCTAGTGGCAGAGTTTGTATAATGTTATAGGAATGTTGGTGTTTTCTGAACAAAAGATTTCAGCTGCTGATCACTGTTCCCTTTTCCTCCCCATTGTTCTTTATTCTGCAGAAATGTCATTTTCTTAATCAGAATTAATAGGCTAGATTAAGCACTTGACCCAAATATGTGACATAACTATATTTGGCTATGCTCTCAAGTACAAACTCAGCATGCCCATGCTTGCAAAATGTTAACTTTGGACTATTGGGACCCCAGGGACTGCTGGGGCATTTGGGACAGGAGGACTGGGGTAAGCAGAAGAGTGTTGGCGAAAGCCAGGAACTAAACACTATGCTCCAAGCAACAACACTGCACAAAAAATGGGAGGAACAGAGGTCAGAAAAGGGTCCCTGCCCAAATGAGCTGTAGGCAACTCAGTGAGGGAAAGCTATGAACAATGGGTAACTAAGGCAACAGACAAGTATATCCAAAAGGATGGTCACAGAGATCTGAACAACTTACAGAAGGCTGGCCACAACTTTCTTTTATTCTACAGGGTCAAGACTTTCTAAAAAGCTTTTGACTGCCTCGATTTTTAGGTGTTCAAACTGATCCACTGCAGAAGGGTCTGAGATTCAAAAAGTGCTGAACACTTTGACTACGTCCACATTGGTAAATTAGAAATTTCCAGAGGGGTAGCCGTGTTAGTCTGTTGTACAGCAAAAAACAACGAAAGTCTTGTGGCACCTTATAGACTAACAGATTTTCTTCTTGAGATGCATCTGACGAAGTGGGTTATAGTCCACGAAAGTTTATGCCGAAGAAAATCTGTTAGTCTATAAGATGCCACAGGACTCTCGTTGTTTTTTACTGGAAAGTTAGTTCGAATTAAGGAGGCTTAATTCGAACTAACTAAAGCCATAGCTACACTAGGCTTTAATTAGTTCGAATTAAGGGCTTCCTTAATTTGAACTAATAACTTCGAATAGGGTATTAGAAGTAAGGGTTAATTTGAACTAACTAGTTCAAGTTAACCAATGTGGCCATGTTAGTTTGAACTAATTTCTTAGTTAGAACTAACCGGCCCATTGAAATCAATGGAGATTGCTAATTCAAACAAAGCAAATGCCATGAATGGCACTTGCTTAGTTCCAACTAATTTTTTCTAGTTCCAATTAAGCTAATTCGAACTAACTAAAATTAGTTCGAATTAGTTAGTTGGAACTAAGTAATTTGAACTAATTTTAGTAAGTGTAGACATAGCCTTTAAGAACCTCTTTAAAAACCTGGCCACGTTGGGCCCCAACGTGGAGGCATCCAAAATTACTATTCAGTTTTGAAACTTTTGGCCTATATAGGACAGGAATGACCACCTCAAATAGATCCTACTCCTAAACTGAACTACTCCATCTCCAGGCAAGCTCTCTGTCCTGGGAAGGATCATTTACTCAGGGCCAGCCCATGTGTTTTTGGTGCCCTAGGCGAACTATGACTTTTGCTCCCCTGTCAGAGGGCAATACTTTTATTTATAAGAGATAACATATTAGTAATTTTTTTTAAAAAATAGAGAAAAAATGCACTTCCATCTAATTTGGTGCCCCTTAAAGCCTGGCACCCTAGGCAACAACCTAGTTCACTTATACACTCGGGCTGGTTCTGCTTTTACTCTAAGGTTGAGCTAAAGAAATATCTAATGTGTCAACTGATTGTAGGTGCTATTAATACTTTTACACTACTGGCTACCAACCTTTAATATTTCATATAGAAAGAGAGAGAAACACAGACTTGTAAGCCATAAAGAAAGAGTAAAAGCCAGTGCTTTGGGTCTGCAAGCAGGTGAGGAACAATTTTGTCAAATTTAGAGCCAATTCTAAAACCAGGAGCTAGAACAGAACTCAAAAACGTTATCATTTCAGGTTCCTTTGCCTAGGGTAATATACAAGTTCTAGGCTGCAGCAGGTTTTTTAGTTTTGTTTTGTTATAACTGTATTCCTCTGGTAATCCCAGAAGCAAGGCAAAAATTAATTTCAAACAAGCATCTTTATTGTTTGCATAGCTCAGTCTTCTATTTAGTTAGAAAAACATGTTTGTTGGTTTTTACATTTAGTTTTCTTTGAGAAATGATGGTTTAAATTAAGGGGAAATGTTTTGCAAAACTTGTTTTGGTAAACCTTAAACTTCTTATTTTTTAATTTTATTTTTATATCTTTATTCTTTAAAATATTTCTTAAATAATAGGAGGTTTTTCCTTTTTTTAAAAAAGTTCAAGGACCTAAAAAAAACATGGAAGATGGCTATGGTCAGAAGAAGAATCCAGTCATGTAACTGTGGATGAATCCACTAATCATTCGGGCTATATCAACAAGCAAACTTAAGTGCCCAAGTATCTAAATTCTACCCTTAGGTACCACTGAGACCTTCAAAACCTCCACTTAGCTGCCCCCTAATTCTGTAAGCACATAAATTCCTTAGATTCATAAAGGTGTATCCATACTGCAATTAGACACAAGCAATTGGCTCATGCCAGCTGACTCAGGCTCAAGCGAAGGAGCTGTTGTATTCTGATGTAGATGTTCAAGCTCAGAACTCCTGGACCCTCCCAATTTGCAGGGTCCTAGAACTTGGACCCTAGGCCAAACCTGAATGTCCATGATCTGAAGACTTTAATAACTCGGTTATAGGTTAAAGGTTTATTACAGGAGTGGGTGGGTGAGGTTTTGTGTTCTGCATTGTGCAGGAGGTCTAGGAGACTAGATGATCATATTGGTCCCTTTTGAACTTAGAGTTTGAGAGTCTCCACTGCAATTAATCAGCCCTGCTAGCCTGAGCTCTGCCATCCTGAGTCAGCTGGTACAGCCACTGCATGTTTTTAATTGCGGTTCAGAAATACCCTACATTTCTACTGTGGGCATACACAAATTCATCTAAACCCTGATGCTGACAAGCAGCTCTACACCCTAGCACATGACTAAGCCATGCCAGGATACTTAACTTGCCTGTAGGTCCTGATCTGTTGTTTGTTACCAGTGGAGCCCCAAAAATTCCTGATCTGGTTGTCCCTAGCTGTCTTTTGGGGCTGCACTGGTATGTGTCCCCCCCAACTACCGAATAACTCAGCTGTTAAGACATTCACTTGGAACATAAGAGATTAGTTTTCAAATTCAGACTCTTTGGCTATGTCTACACTTATAAAGTTAAGTCAACTCTGTTAAGTCAACTTAACAAGGTCGACTTTAAGTCGATTTAAAGTCGACCTTGTTAAGTTGACTTAACAAAGTGACTACACTTTAAGTCAACTTAAGTTGAACTTGTTATGTCAACTTAACAGTAGACATAGCCGTCCACACTGGCTTTAAGTCAACTTAATAAGGTCGACTTAGCGCTATTACCCACCCACACTGGCTTTAAGTTGACTTAAGAAGTCGACTTAAGGCTTAAGTTGACCTTCAGAGGTGGTGTTATTAAGTCAATTTAAGCTGTTATTAAGTCAACTTAAGGAAGTGCTTAAATCGACTTAATAAAAGCCCAATGTGGACGTGGCTTTATGGAGGTCGACTTAAGCGTCCTTAAGTCAACCTAAGATGCTAGTGTGTAGACGTACCCTTTGGGACTAGATGTAGAGATTTGAACACACTTTGGAAGTGGATTAAGTTAATACATAATAAGACAGTCTTATTTAGGAATAAAAGCATGTATACATGTAGTTAAAAGGAACAGTTAATCCTCACTCAAGTCACACCTTACCTTATTCTAAATTATCTTTCACATGTAGATACACCTTAAGAAATCTACTCATTTTTTCCCTTTAATATTTAAAAGAACAATTTTCTTATGACCAAAGAAGAAGGCAACAACAGTTGTCAAAAAACAATTGTCATATGAAGCAGCACTGTACTGAAAATGTTTGTTCCTGAGAAAACTATAAAGTACATTGATAAATTACACGGAGGTCAACTTATATAATTACATATGAGAGGGTGAGAAGGAAGACGATGTAGGTGTGAGTGCCCTCCCTTGAGAAATTTCTTGAAAATGCTTTCCATTACATGCAATCAGTTCCAAACCAATGTTTACAAAAGAAATTTTATGCACCTCAGGGATAAATCGTTTCTGGCAAGGATGATTTAGCAGAATCTAAAGAGCAAGGTGGCTTTCTCAGGCTATGTCTACATTTGGAAATTTAAGTTGACTTTAACTAAGTCGACTTAAAGTCGACTTAGTTAAGTCGACTTAGTGAGTCTACACTTAAATTTTAAGTCGACTTTGGAGGGAACTTACAAAGTTGACCTATAGCGTCCACACTGGATGCCTAGGTCTACTTCTAGGGGCTAGGGGGACCTAGGGCAGGTCCACGGGGGCAGAAGGGGCACCCCCTGCCAAGTGCCAGGGGGCTCAGCCTTTGCCCCATTGTATATAGGTACAATGGGGCAAAGGGGGACAGGGACCCTGGCAGGGCATAGGGGCAGGGTGGGCAGGGCTCTGCCCTGCCCTGTGGGAGGGCATGCCAGGCTCCCCCTGTGCTCCCCCACCCCCGGCAGGGAGGGCATTGGTGTAGTCCTGGGGTAGCCCTAAGTCGACTTAGGGTAAATTAAGTCAACTAAAGCAAGCTTAAGTCGACTTAATTTACAAGTGTAGATGCAGCCTCAGAGACAAGATAAGCACCACAGTTTCCCGCTCAGTTTTGTGATGTTCTGAAAATCTTTGATAGCCCTCTCCAGAACCTACTGGCAGCTATAATATTATGGATTTAGATGACTTATCACACATCACAAATAAGGATCAGCAAATACCTGAAACAAATTGTGAATAATCCTTAATCTAAAAAATTATTTGCTAAAACTACTGACAGATAACATACATTCAATAGAATCACAGTTCAAAATTAATTCACTAACCATAAAAAGGCTACATTTGTAACAAACAATGGCCTGGATCAGCATCAACTGATGTCTACTCTTGTGTAGATTTCTATGGACTTCATAATATATGGTGTGAATTTTAGGCCCATTTGCTCATTTCAGTAATAATGTAGGTCTTATATAAATAATACTTCAAACACCTGGAACCAAATAAAATCTTGGCGGAACACAGGACAGTGAATTTGATGTAGCCATATTTGAGGATGAAACAACTGAGAACAAGAATATCCCAGCAAATGCTTATACTTAAATCATATAGTCACATATCCTCAAAGGTATTAGGCACAGGTTTTTAAAGATATTTAAAATCTAACCCACTGAAATCAGTGAGAGTTAGACACCTAAGTACTCCAAGACAAAGACTGTAGGGGTGAACTCCTAGCTCCACTGAAGTGAATGGGAATTTTGCCATTGACTTCCGTGGGGCCTGGATTTTAGCCTAGGTGTATTTACTTGTTTTTAGGAGTATGTTTTATATGGAATAAATTGCAGTGATGAATGGTGGTGCTTCTGGAATAGACACTGTTTGTATGTGACTTCATTTGAGAAATTTCTTATGTATCATAGCCCTGAGATGGTGCCAAATAGAAATTGCCTGATATGAAGTCAAGTAAGTCAAGACTCACATTAGCTTCAAGGGGCTTTGGAATAGACCCAGAACTAGATGATTAATGAAATAAATTATTGTTTAAGTCTTTTATTCAGAAATAAGTCTTAGAATTGGACAAGTAGTCCAAAAAACAATTCACAAGCAATTGTTTGACTTCAAAAGGAAAATTTGATGAAAATGGAAAAAAATATTAATCCTATAATTTATTTGACAGTTTTCACAAAATTCATTGAATAATTTATTCAATTGATAAATTCACGTATTATTTACTCAGTTCTAATATTTGTGAATTATTCACCCCACCTAAATTAAGTGCGCAAGTAACTGTGGAATTGAGGAATAAGCAAATCACTGACTCATATAACATATCGCTTAATATATCACACCACTGGTTGAATAAATGTTTTGACAAATATCGTTTGACTAGCTCTAGTGCTGAGCCAATATCTGGGCCCAGCTTTCGTAAGTACTTCAGCACATGCCTACCTTTAAAGTCATGAGTAGTCCTATTGACTTCAATGGATCTTTCATGTGTATTCAAAGTTAGACACATGCTTAAGAAAGTTCCTTGCTGAATATGGGCTTTAGGGACTGAGCATAAAAAGAGAAGTGCTGTGACTCATGGTTGGAATGACAAACATTGTATACCAATGCATAGCTCTTACATAGCACTCTTTGTCATCATCTCTTTAAGTACTTACAAAGGAGGGCAGAATCATTACCCTTATTCTACAGATGGGGAAACAGAGGCACAGTGACTTGCCCAGGTCACCTAGCACATCTTTCATTCTCATTTGTATTCTCAGATGGATATGTCAGTTACTCCAACTTCTCCTCCACTGGAGCCCTAGGATGACCTAAATTAAATATGATATACTGTGTGGAAAACATTCCCTCCAGTCAGTCCTCCCCCATTCCACACTCTTAATTTATTGGCCACCCACTCCTCTTTTTTCTTTTTGTTGTTGTCCAAATTTTCCCACTTCCATCATGTTTTCAGATTAAAAAACACTTATTTGGCAGACAGCATAAACACAGTACCTCAACAGATGTTTTTAGTGTCAATGCAAGAAACGGCCACACGCTGATGCGGTTCTGCTTGGCATCGTTTCTTGTCTGGCGAGACTGACATTACATGAATATATTAATTTGACTGCTGGTTTCTTTTTGTCATGGATAATTGTTTCTTCAGTCCCCTCTCACGATACTGGTAAGTTTGGTGCTTTTGTGCAACTTACCCTTTCTGTGCTTAAGACTCCTTTGTTATGGCTTCCCTTAGGATCATTTGTGAGGAGTCAGGTGACCCAACTTTACTTTACAGCACCTCTCCCTACACACTAGATTCCAATATACTGTCTACCAGGAATGCATTCCTAGGATCATGCTAGCATTTACCAACTCTTTCCATGTGTCTCAATACCACTACCATTCTCCAAAAGGTATTGCAATGCAGGCATATATATCAAAATAGTTAGGGCCTCAGTGAGTAATATGCACAAGCTCAACAGTTTTTCTATTTACTCAGCTGGTCATGTTCTTGTTTGAGTATTTTTGGAGTTGTGTTTGAAACAGGGAACAGATTATATAATGGTAAAATAAAAACTCGCCTTTTGCGAAGGTGCACAGGCTTAATCTCAAAGAACCTCCTTTTCCAAATCATCTTTCTTCTCTGCACATCTCAGATTCCATAATTTGAACAGATTCTTCTGGTTTTCAGTTGGCAGGTGGGCCACTAAGTGCCAGTGCCAGAGAGAAGCTGTGTGAGGTTACAGAAACCTAGCTTTAAATGGGAGCATTAAATTGCAAGGCGACTGTGGCTGGTCTGGAGTGCTTACCCATTACAAAAATCACCATTGGGTAACAATTATCAAAAGGTGGTATCTGCGATACCAAAATATTTCCCTGGGCTTGCATCAGGAAACAACTCAGGTGCTCTGGATACTGTGATGTGGCAGCTACTAGTAAACATTAACTTTTTACCTGGCAATCACTGTATATGTTGGATTGCTGGGGGCTTTTTGTTTCAATTTACCTCAAAACAGAACACATTTATGGGTGCTACGCAACAAGAAAAGCAAAAAATCCAGCAAATCTTTGTCTTGGACAGGCAAATTACATTAGGGATTAGTTTCAGCACAGCTGAGCATCTGCAGCTCCCATTGGGTGTATCTACACTTACAAGTTAGGTCGACTTAAGGAGGCATAAGTCGACCTAAACTACTCCGCGTCCACACTGGACTTACCTTAAGTCGACTTAAGCATTTCCTTAAGTCGACTTAATAACACCTCATTTTAGGTCGACTTAATGCTTAAATCGACCTTATTAGGTCCACTTAAGCCAGTGTGGACGAGGATTAGCACTTAAGTCGACTTTATTAAGTCGACTTAATAAAGTTGACTTACCTTTTCTAGTGTAGACATAGCCATAGAGTGTGGCTGCTCAGAACCTCTGGAAATCAGCCTCATTATTTTTTGAACAGAGACTTTGCCCCTATTTCTGCCCCCCCCCCCATTGTATGTCAAAGAGGGGAACAAATCAAAGTGAAATGATGCAAAAATTCCCTGAAGACAGTAGAAATGCAGGAAGGAAACAAACACAACATATTCCCTAACACAGAAATGCAGTGGGGACGCAGGCCCCCACCCTTAGCCATAGATAAGAAGGGATGGGGGGATCTCGGTCTCTCCTCTGGGACAGAAGGGGGAAAGAGAGGTCCCAGCAGGTCTCTCTCACCAGAGCCACTCTAATTACCCGATCCAGCTCCCCGCTTTCCAGAATTCTGATATACCACAGACAGATGGTAGCTCAGGCTAAAGGCAGCTTAGCTCCCCACCCTTCAGTTTCTTTTCTGAGCCACTCAACCACCCATACTCATGCCCATCCCAGCAGACGAAGCCCTATCTCAGGATGCACCAGGGGAAAGTGGGGAGATCCTATGGCAATTGGAAGGGAGAGAAAGGATGTCCCTGGGAAGGTAATTTGGACCCCCAAAAAATTCTGGCTTCCCCCATCCCTCTCCTCCTCCGTGGAATACTAGGGGTCTTACTGAGTTTTAACTCTGCTCCCATAGGTCTCCATGGCTTGCATGGAGGGGTCCTAGAAGGGGCAGAATAAGGTAAAGCGGAGAATTTGTTACCTCAGTCCCAGCAGCTAAACTAGAAGGTAATGCTGCCTAGAGAGGCATTATGTTGCCACCTTCCTGCATGACTCTGGAGAGTACAGCTGCCAAGTTGCAGGGGATAATGCAGCAAACAGCTCAGAGGGATAGCCCTGCTGCAGAGTCAGAACTTCACTTCCTGTATAGGTTAGAGTTCTGTGTGGTTTATAGGCAGCACCTCTGCCTCCTTAATGGGACCCCCAAATCCCTCCTTGTGAGGGGAGCACTTTTAGGATCTCTGAGCGGTGTGTCTCATGGAGTGTCATGGGCCTCTTCTCCAGTTCCCCCAGGTTTTTTCTGTACAAGGGGACAATATGGCTTTAAACGTTATTTAAAAGGCTGGGATGTAAAAGTACAAGCTGACCTGTATAGCATTCTGAAGTACAGCTTATCTCAGATGTAACAGGCACAAACATGCTATCCTTCAGTGTCAGGCATACATATCTCATTGTTCCAGATGTTTTTTTCTCAAACAAATATTTATTTTGGAAAAAGCTAGGAAAATCCAATTCTCCACTTGTGGTTTTGTTTCCTTTTGTCTGTTTCCTGCTCTGCTAGGAAAGTGATGCGCTGCAGCTTCTTTTTCAAACCTATGCCTGACTTGGCTCCTTAGAAGCTGGGTAGAGGAAGGCACCAGAAATAACTGATAATGTTTAATATACTTCTGTCTTCAAGCCACTGAAATACATTCCCTCATATTACTAGTGGCCAGGTTCTAAGAGGTGCTGAGCACCCCTCAGTATCTAGTTTAGGAAAGGATTTAGATAATTTCTCTTGCCCATCCCCAGAAAGATTGCAGTGGCAATGGCCACCAGAGAAAGGTGAGGCATCTCTTCCAGGGGCTTTAGAAAAAGGCAGCATCAAGATCTCGAACATGAGCAAACCATCATAATTCTGACAAACTAGCAGCCATAACTGATCCTAGAGTGAAGCCTAAGTAAACAGCGTCTCCATGGAGGACCTATGCCAAAGTTGGGGTTGGGAGAGTCAGACTGTTCCCTCACACCCTAGCGATAAAACGAAGAGCCACAGCACAGCTGCCTTGCTGCCAAAATTACAATTCTTGGCATATAGCAGCATCTGCACACTGAAGCCACAGGCAATATTGTGAACTTCCATGAAGTTAGGGATGGATTAAGGTTCCTGGGGGCCCAGGACTGCAGTTTCGTGACACTCCCCACCCCCAACACACACACACACACTGTGGCAGAACACAGCCTGGGGGCAGGGCAGCACTTGGTGCTGGTGGGGCCTGGCTAGCACTGGGAAGTCCAGAGCCTGCAGACCAGTCAACCTTGGTGGTGGGATGGGCCAGCACTCAGAGCTGTGGTCTGGCCATCACTGGAGCGGGGCCTGGCTGGCGCAGCGGGAGAGTGAAGTCCGGGGCCCGCAAACAGACCAGCCATGGGGGCAGGGCTGTGCAGGTCTGCTCCATGTGTGACACAGCGCAGGCTGGTGGCTCTCAGGCCAGCCAGTGCCTAATTTATTTTGCAGGGCTCAAAGCTGAAGGGCCCCCTCAAACCTGGGTCTGCAGCCCCTAAAGCCCCTTGGTTAATCTGGCCCTGCATGAAGTATGCAACAACAAATTTCCGCTCAGCATCATGCAGGGGCAGGAACATCAACCGCATTCTCACTTTCATAACAATCCCACCACTAATATCCTACCTTCTGCTGGAGAGGATGGCAAAGAACACTGCATGAAAAAACAATTAAATCATTGTCAGTCTATAGGGAGAAGGAGGTGATCAATGACAATTTGCATCCAGTCTCCCAAGAATAGCAGCTGCCCTATTGACTGATGTCAAACAACATAAACACAAATTATTATTAATGTAGAAGATTTTCATGGTATAATTTGGCACCTAGCTCCCATGAATTTCAGTGGTTGCTCTACCATTATGGTTATCCTAGCACCTAGAGCTGGCAGTCAGAGTCAGGGCATCATTATGCCAGGTGAGGCATGGATTTATATAAAGACATAGTTCCTTCCCCAAACTGTGCAAGAACTGACCTTCAGGATGTATCCAATTTAAGGGTGAGAGTATCAAATTTAATTATCATGTAGTTCAATGTAGTGAGGGCTATTGGAAATGCAGGATTCGAATGAATTAATCACATTGATTTATTAGAAATAAAGTTGAGAAATTTTGTGTATACAAACATGCCAGAGGCAATAGTACAGAAATCAAATCTACAGACTATTAGAAGGCAAGACAAAGCTAAGCAAATGTTGGGAAACAGTTGCGCTTGTTCTTACTATGAGGTCTTTGTGGTTATGTCTTTGCTGAAGATTCCCAAATATTGTAATTTTTAAAAAATTTCCTCATGAATGCAATTATTAAATATGTTAATTGTTGCATCTCGTGTTAGAAGACATTTATATAACTCATTTCCACAAAGAATCTTCCAGTAAAAATTTGCTATTTTTGGTAAGGAGCTCAAGTCCAGATAAACGCCAATATAAAAGAAATACTTTATTGAGGTCAGAAACGAATAATAAAATATTTTCACACAAGTATATTATTTGCAAGGCAAAGATTATGCCACAGGGTTTTTCTTAATAATAATTAGAAGTTTATATATATATATAATTGTTTGTTTGTTCTAATTTGCTCCATATCTTCTTGTGTGTGTGTGTGTGTATAGATAGATAGATAGATAGATAGATAGATAGATAGATAGATAGATAGATAATTTCTAAGTCTAGTCATTTTTTCATGGCTAAAATATTCCAAAATTCAGTAAGAAATCTGTCCAGTGTCTTAGTACTCAGCTCTTATAGCGTCTTTCATCTGCCGATTGCAAACATTTTACAAAGAAGGGTAAGTATCATTCAACCCATTTTATATTAGTGAATTTTCTGAAGAGCGACTTCCATATAACAATCTGGAATGGAGTGAAAGTACTTTCTCTTTACACTGGTGTAACCAAAATCAGAGTCTGTCCTCCATCTTTAAACTTAACAGATAACCTATAATATCCATGTCTCTAAAAAGAGCAAACAATGGCGATATAAATTCTAAAAGATCATGGGATGTTTTTGTATTACTGTAGATTGGAAACCAAGTTATATTTCATAATTTTATGTAAGAGGTCATGATCTGTCAAATATTGGAGCACTTGTTTATAATTTGGTCTTTATTAACTTAGTGCATTTGTTACTTTCCTTTCCAAGTTTGCCAGTCCTTGGAATGGGACTGAAAACTCTGTAGCATTCTGTTCTGGAAAAATGCTGTCCAAACTCTTATGACAGCTGAAATGTCTTTATATTTGTAAAACAATAATCTGCAAGATTGGAAATATACTGAAAAGAGGTGATTAATTGTTATGTATTATCACCATGTAGCAAATCCTTGGCAAAATGTTAATTACAATAGTCACATTAATCCCAGATTTGTGTTTTGCATTTATTTCAGAATTATGGAATGCACTCTTCAAAGGATTGCTGCTAGACACATTTTTGTGTATTTAGAAGTTTATATATAAAATGTCAAGCAATAACCAGAACTCAGTGACAAGTGTCAACCAAAATAGATTGTGTTGTAATAACAGACAGGGACTAGTATTTCCAACATCGGGTGTCCTACTATTAAGTCTTCACTACTTCACATTTAGCCCTCACAGGCCACTTATTTAGATGTCTTCATTAAATAAATAAATTTAGGCACCCAGTATAAAATGCTTGCCAGGCATATTTACTAAATAACAAAGGATTCTTCCTTTAAAAAGATCCTATTGAAGCCAGTGAGAGTTTAGCCTTGAATTCCCAGGAGAGACGACTGTTGTAATATTAGTACAATTAATGTGGGGACCAACGCAAGCTGAGAAGAAAAGTAAAAATAACTGGAAAGAAAGAAAGATAAAGCAACAATGCTGTTAGAAGAAGGTACCGTATATACAAAGTAGCTTGGGCCCTAAGGTTTGATGGGTTCAGTAGGTACAACTCCGGGAGACAAGATGAAAGGTACAAAAAATGGTTTTATCAGAATACAGACAAGAAAGAAAAGGAATAGGAAAGAACCAATGCTTATGCCCCTTCAGCAGATGGGAACCCCAGCTAAACAACTGCAGGCGCAGAGCATGGGAGTGATGACTCATGGCGGCGACCACAGCTGCTGCCCCAACGACAAAGTTCCAAATTAGGGGGGCTTTAGCCACCTGCTTTTCACACTTATTTTTTTGCTGTGTGGAAAGATGGCATGCACATCTGGTTATCTTTCTCACTCATTTACCACATTCCTTTGCCACTGCCTAATCTTTTTGTTTTTACAAAGCTCACAATTTAGGTCTCCTGTGCCTTCAGGTGCAGGGTAAGGCCTTGGTGGGAGCTGATTATACTAGCTCTGTTTTGCTTATACACAGGCTTAACTTTTGGTCAGGGCTTATTGATGGCAACACCACTCTACTAGCTACATTTATCATGTAACAAAGTCTTCTGTTGGGTACTACAAATGTCAAGCAATAATAGATGCTTAATATACTCTACTTTGTGACAGTTCTGGGGTCGGCTATAGGCTTTTGACAGGTGTCTCAAACCCACAAAGACAAGAGAGCATTTTCAGTCTCAAGGCACAAGTCTGGTTTCCTTCTCTCTGATACAAAAAGAGTAAAATCAGGAAAATAGATTTACAGAAAGGGAAGTGATTCAGGAGACAAAGCAAGACAAGAAAAAGTTGGAAGAGACATGCTTTTAAAGTTTGACTTTCAATGTGATTTGTGCACCTAAATTTCTTAGGCAACATTTGGAAATCTTCCACTCTACAATTTAAAGCACATCACAAACTTTGTTCTTGTGCAATGACTAAGCAGCACCCATCAGGGTCACATAAAAACTGCATTAAGTTACCTAGACTTTAAGGCATAGGTGTTTTACCCAAACTTTCTTTGCCCTGCTTTGGAGGTATCTTTTCATCATAAACCCAGTGTTTTACCACTTCACATTATCAGCTTACCATCATCCTGTGAGCAAAATCCATTTAAAGGTTTTGTCTAGAGCTTTGTCCAGGGAAACAATGGGGGACAGAATCCTCTCATCCATCCAGTGATAGGGCATGAGGCTCTTACATAGCTGGCTATACCGCTACATGAGTTTTGGGGAGCCCTGGAACCACTGGATGCAATCCAGTCTTCTTCTAACTGCCTTTGGCTCCTGCACAGACAGCGGATTGGATCTGCAGTATATTGGATATGGAAGGAGCAAGAGCGCACCCACCCCTGCCCTTTAACAACTGCCAGATCCACTCACACAGCATAGTAGGCATCTTTCCACAGTGCTTTGTACCCTGCACACCTGCAGAGGGGAGATGAGGATTTGGCACAAGATCAGTAAGTGCTACATTCACAAATGGGACTTAGTCCCTGCAAAATTGAGCCCTGCAACACCTAACTTTAGAAGCCCTGGCACCTAAAGGAATCTTCAGCCCAGAGTTAGGCAACTGGGCTTTGTCTACACTGGGTAATTTAAGTCGACTTTAACTAAGTTGACTTAGTGTGTCTCCACTTAAAAATAAAGTCGACTTAAAGGGAAACTTAAAAAGTTAACCTAGAACGTCCACACTGGATGCTCTAGGTTGACTTTGTGGGGCTTAGGGGGACCTAGGGTAGGTCCATGGGGGCAGGGGGGCACCCCTTGCCCAATGCCAGGGGCTCAGCCTTTGCCCCATTGTACCTAGGTAGAATGGGGCAAAGGGGGACAGGGACCCTGGCAGGGCAGAGGGGCAGGGTGGGCAGGGCTCTGCCCTGCCCTGTGGGGGGGCATGCTAGGCTCCCCCTGTGCCCCCCCCCCCGGCAGGGAGGGCATTGGTGTAGCCCTGGGGTAGCCCTAAGTCGACTTAGGGCTACCCCAGAGCTATACTGGTTTAAGTTGCCTCTAGGGAGTCGACTTAAGCCTTGGGTCTACTAGAAAGCAGGTTTAATAAAATCGACTTAATTTTCATTAAGTCGACTTTATTTTCCTTAAGTCGACTTAAGCAAGCTGCTTAAGTCAACTTAAGAAAACTGTAGTGTAGACGCAGGGTAAATTAAGTCGACTTAAGCAAGCTTAAGTCGATTTAATTTACCAGTGTGGACGCAGCCCTGTTGGAAATACTTTTCCTAGTAAGTTTATTAAGGTATATGGAATCTTAGTTTCCACACAAGTGTTACTTTATTAATCCAAAAACTGCTTGGGGTTGGTTACATCCAAAATACCAATATAAGCATATACACCCTTATATTCTGTATCCAGCAACAATAAGCATTGGCCAAAGTATTTATAACAGGGTCAGGCCTGAGAGACACCTTCCCATCATGGAGTAAGGAAATCTCTGATAGACAATGCTCTAACACCGTATCTTTTTATATCCTATCTCAAACAAGTGATGTCCTTACTTAGACCTTAACTAAGGCCAGATGGGAAATTAGCCTGAATCCTGCTCTCTTGCCTACTCACGGCAAGATTAATGACTGAGTCTCTTTCTCTTCGTCTTTTTCTTATCTTATGTCGCCATATTTCTTCCCAATCACTGGACTGAACATTTCTAACCATATTTACTGCACCTCATAATCTCAGGCTTTTTTGTCATATTTTGAACCTATTGCTAATATCCAAATTCAATTGAAAACCATAGTTCACTTAGGCTCTGCATAAGCCTATATTATTTCTCTCTCATCAGGGTTCCAAACCTCGAAGTCTTTCTGGAGTTAAGCACCTAAGCCAAGTCAGCTTTTCCTCAAGAAGAAATGCCCCCCTTGTAAGCCCAGAGGTTAAAACACTCGACTGGCCTGTGATAAATGCAGATTGCAATTGCCTCGGCCTTCTATGGAGCAAGGATTTGAACTTTATATCACTAATGAGTGCCCAAACTACCAAGCTATTGGGACAGAGGCCTGAGCTACCCTGTTGAGGCTGTTCCATTTTGTATTAAACACTAAACTAGCCACTGACACAGCATCTGGAACTTGGGTGTTCCAGGTGAGTAAATCCCAGTATATTACAGAATTATTCTCACACTCTCTGTGTTCAATGACAGTTGAAGAATTTTACATAAAGTGAAATGGTCTCAAAGGAAGAACACACAAAGACGGGCAACCAGCACAGCAACTTTTGGGAGGTTAATTGTGTTCTAGCAACACATACCAGATTGAGATAAGTAGCCAAACATCTAGTTTGTGAATTTCACAAGGACTTGGGTGTGAATTAGACAGAAAGCTTTTCAACCCTACACAGGTCTTATGTGGCTGTGCGCACACTCCCCACCAAAACTTTTGGCACCTACGGTGCTAGCCAGCAGCTGAAGTGGTTTTGTAAATACCAGTGGAGCCTAAATGTTGGAATTAGATTCCTAAAATGGCATTTATGTGCCTACATTCCACTTCTGGGTAGTTATGACTGTTACACACTAGATCCTGAACCCTTGAATAAAGGGAATTGTGCTGTTAATTTTAATGGGAGCCGAACCAGGATTTATTTTAGGTAATTCCATCATTGTTTTACAGTCCAGTGTAATGCACAAAGCATACACTTGGCTTCTGATACATCATATATTAGAATAATGGTCTAATAAACAGTGCCTTAGAAGATCACCGTCCATTTACATATAATACATTATGTTTTCAAATTGAAAATGCAAAGATGAAAACATTGTCGCCTGAAGAGCTAATAAACTTTCTTTGGAAAATACAGAATTACAGGTGAAAATACACTTTGTTTTCTTCAGTATTTTAAATGGAAGCCTCCTAAAAACTAGCAGACGCATCCAGGATAAACAAGCACTGGCTTGCAAAGTTGAGTAGCTTGTGAAAAGACATGCAGAAAGTTATGCTTCTTTGAGAACATTTTTAAAAAATCATCTAAGGGTAACAAGTATTTAGCATCATTAATGTTCCAACTCATCTTTAAATAAAAAGAGGGAACTAAACATTACTCATTCCAGGCTTGTCTCTGAATAAAATCAAAACTGCTGTTTTTGTCAGTGTTTGAGAAAAATATAGTCTCTGTAGACAATACAAAAAGAATTAAAGCTTTTACATTGCTGTTTTTCATTTCCACTTTTCCGGCTCCCAAGCAGGTGCCAATAACTGAAAATGTATCCAATGACTGTAAAACACAATGTATTCTAAAACATACAGGGATGAATGACAATAAGAAATCCTTTGTTAGCTTATCCATTTTTTTCATAAACTAATCATTACCCTGTGATGCAATGTGCATAATTTAGATATATAATAATCTAGCTACAAGTATGTGATTGCTCCAATCACTATCTAATTGGACACTTTGGGCTCTTTGCTTTTGTCTACTCACTATTTAAACTGTATGTTACAAATACAGAACACTTGTGCGTAAATAACAATTTTGGAAAAAGAAATAATATAATTGAATCCATTCTCACCCTTCCCAGCCACCCCTCCTGCTTCTGTCTGAATAACTTCTTGTAGAGTTCAGATTAATTAAAATGGGAAATATTCTAGCTTCAGCTCATTTGCTGCAACACATACAATGTGTGTCAATCAACTACTATACACCATATGTATTGGCTCAAATCCTGTCCTCAGTCCTGGTTTTCACATCCTTATTAGAACCACACAGGATTGCCTTCAGAAACACATGTGCTTATTGGAAAAAGTCATACTTTTCTGTGTTAGGCCCCAATCTTGCAAGCTGTTCTGCATGAGGCAGGGGGCCCTCTTGACAGTATTTAAGCCAGTGGGGCTCCACTTGTGGGTAGATATCCACCCACATGGAACAGATTATAGGATTGGAGCATTAGGCCAAGATTTTCAAAAGTAACTAGTGATTCTGGGTGCCTCACTTTCTGGATGCCTGGACTGAGATACCTTAAATGGGCCTGATTTTCAGAAATACTGAGGATCTATCTGGTGAAAAATCAGACAGCCCCCCCTTAAGGTCCATCAAGTTGGACCCCCCAAAATAATGTCACCTAAACAGAATAGCTTCTAAAATTACTTGCTAGTTTTGAAAAGTTGTCCTAGTCTCTATCATTAGCAGGCTCAAGCCACCAGGGCAAAATAATTTATGACAGTATGTTTATGTTTGTATAACTACATACAATCATTATATATGTATATGAGAAATGGTAGTGTGATTCAGGTGAGAAATTATTCATAAGGGATTGGTAAAAACACAAGTGAATTAAAGAGATCATCTCTCAAAATTACTGATAAAATCTTCATGACCTCACACAGTCATGTATTCTGCATATGCCACGTGTTACAGGAAAACTAATTTGGAAATATTTTCTGTAGTTGTAAAATAATGCATCAATGTTATTGTTGTATCTTTCCATGTTTAAAGCCATCTAACTTCATTACTATATTTACTATATTTATATTACTATATTTCATACAATATATGATTCCTCCTAAAATTATCTTAAATAGGTTTATATTACCAGTATATCACCAGTATCATCAGCATAACATCAGATACATTCACAGTATGGGTGCGTCTACTCTTGTAAATTAATTTACCCTGCGTCTACACTACAGTTCCCTTAAGTTGACTTAACCAAGTTGCTTAAGTCAACTTAAGGAAAATAAAGTCAACTTAATGAAAATTAAGTCGACTTTATTAAACCTACTTTTAGTTTGACTTAAGGCTTAAGTCGACTTTAAAAAGTCGACTTTAGCCAGTGTAGACCTGGAGTAGCCCTAAGTCGACCTAGGGCTACTCTAGGACTCCCTCACTACCCTCCCTGCCGGGGGGGGCACAGGGGGAGCCTGGCATGCCCCCCACAGGGCAGGGAAGAGCCCTGCCCACCCGGCCCCTATGCCTTGCCAGGGTTCCTGTTCCCCTTTGCCCCATTGTATCCATGTACAATGGGGCAAAGGCTGAGCCCCCTGGCACTGGGCAAGGAGTGCCCCCCCTGCCACCGTGGACCTGCCCTAGGTCCCCCTAGCCCCTAGAAGTCGACCTAGGCATCCAGTGTGGACGCTCTAGGGCGACTTTGTAAGTTCTCCCGTAAGTCGACTTAAAATTTAGGTGTAGACATGCTAAGTTGACTTAGCTAAAGTTGACCTAAATTTACAAGTGTAGACATAGCCTAGGATCCTCTGTTAATTTCCCATTGTAACTAATCATGTGAGAGACCAAATCTGACAGCAAACATCAAGACCACAATAGAAGACATAGGCATAGATGTCAACATAAATTACCCCTTTTAGGGCCTCAGCCAAAGATGGCACTCAAAATTGTTGGTTTCAATACGCTGGGATTTTCTGCAGAGCAGGCTGACATTTTATTTGGCATGAAAGCAGATGTGTGTGTTTACAATCAACATACACAGAGACAACAGCACCAAATATTCCTGGGTTTTATACTGATGTTAACATTTCAAGCAACATTGATAGCAACATGATATTTGCATGTGACAAATTGGGAAAAAAACCCACTGCCATGAAACACCATGGTTACATTGGAACTTATCATGGTTGAACTCAGTCAGAGTTTCTGTTTACAGACCATCAGGTGAACAGTATGCATGGGCAACCAACTTTCCTCTGCCAAGAAAAAAACCATGTCTTGTCATAAGTGATGTCAGTCACAACACAATCTGAGGATACCTCATCAATGGGTAAGAAGCTGAAAAGTACGTGGCAATAATTAAATTGCCTTGCTCTATAACTTCAAGGAGAAAAGTACCTTCCAAAGTGCTCAACGAAACGAGGTGTTCAATCTTAACCTCAACTTTGTCATCCCTGACAGTGCAGGCAATTTCAGAAGGGACTCCACAGCAGCAATCTCAAGATCACAGCATAGACCAGTGCAGTGCAAATGATAATAAAGGCTTCAGTAGAATTCAGAAAAACCAAGTATGGACTGAGATTCAGTTTCAGAAAGGCTGACTGGGAAGGTTTTACCTCTGATTTGGATGAATCCGTGTGTAATGTTATTCTGACACATAAGCATTATGGAGAATTTGTCTCCCTGATATGGAAGACTACCCAAAAGTACATCCCCAAGGGATGCTGTATTCTAAATTAACCTGGACTTTCAAAACATACAACCCAACAATATAATCAATATTCAGAACTGTTTGACTTGGATCTCTTTGATGAAGAAACTATTGGGTTTGGGGAAATGCTTATGAGAGAGACTGGAAAGGAAAAGCGTGACTGTCGAGGGAGCTAATTGAACTAACAAACCTATGTCACAATAACAAAGAATGCATGGGCCTCTGTTCACAAGATGAACCCTGATAGATAACAACCAAAAGGCATTGGCACAGTCCCTCCGAACCAAGTCACACACTGACTCGTTCTAAATGGTTACACTAACCCACAAAGCATAATGCAAAACAAAACAAATTAGAGAGAAACTTCATCCATTCCTTGGAGATAACAAAGTTCACAATCAGCAGGAGCTGATGCTAGACATGAAAACCCTGAAATAGAGGCACTCAGCTAGACTCGATGGCATATCTAATAAACTATTACTATATTCAGGATGTGGGCACAGAAGTGGCTGCTTGACATTTTTAACTCCTGCGTGGAGAAAAATGCAAATATGCAGGCTGTGAAGACAGCCCAAAGTGAATGCACTACTCAAACTACAAAATGGGCTAATGCTGCAAAGAGCTGCCACCTAACATCCTTACTGTGCTCAGCCCAGGTACATGAGTGAACGATAATGGGTAGAATAGAGCCAATAGTAGAAGGCCTGCTTCCCGATGACCAATGCTCAGACATTCCGATTGGGGGCAAATTGTAAACCTAACTCAATACATTGAAGATGGCTCCAAAACCTACAAAATTACAGGAGCTGTTTGTTGATTTGTTGGCTGTGAACTTCTACTGAGACTGATGAGATGGTCCAGGTCATCTGCTTCCTGCTTCAGAACTAATGTTTCTTTATTGAGATGGATGGGCAGAAAAGCCAATAGCATACTCAACAGAACAGATTGTACCAAGATTCAGTGCTGCTTAATGTCTACCCAAATGACTGACCAGAATTTTCCAACATGCAAAGATTCATTTATGCAGATGATCACTGTATTGCCACCTCACTGGAAAGATTTGAGGGCATTGAGTGTATTCTACCTGGTTCCTTGAATGCACTTGGAAAATACTATTGCACATGGTTTTTGAATGCCAAACCTAGCAAGACAAAAGCATGAATCTTCTGTCTGAAACACCATTAAGTCCAAGTAAAAACTCCAGAGATCATAGGATGATACAATCCTTGAGCAATGTGAACATCTGTTGGACCTTGAGGTCATATTAGACTGAAATCAGACATTCATAGAACACCTCAAGAAGCTGAAAAAGAAAGTGAACTCCAGTAACTGTATTCCAGAAGCAGGCCAGTACACAATGGGGAGATGATCCAGAGAGCAAGTAGACTAGTCCTGTGTTACACAATTGTGGAGCACTGTGCCCCATTATGGCCCATCTCAAGACATGCACACAACATTAACACTGAACTCAGTCAATACTGAAGGATCATCTCAAGGACTCTAAAACCAACTCCCATGCTGTTGCTTTATGGCCTTGCAGGGATTGCACCACTATCAGTGAGGTAGGATACTTTCAGTAAAAAAGAGAAACAAAAACAGGTGCATGATCCAAGACATCCACTGCATGCACACCTTCTACCATCTAAGAGGCTGAAGTTCAGAGAAAGCTTTCCTCTGAAAATCCCTTACTCAAAATACCACTGAGGAAAGCTAAAGAATAATAAAATGGAAGGAAATGCAGGTGATTTTGGAGAACCAGCTTCCTTCAGAACAACGCTATCCAGTCACTGACCTCAAACAAAAAAACTGATGTACTCTAATCGGAGTGAGAGACTGAGTGACAATGCAACTGAGTAGGTTTTGGAATGACCCCAAATGTGAATGTGGAGAGCCTAGGCAAACAACTGAACATTACTTGTTGCAATGCCCATTGTCAACATCCTGTACTCCCTAGGAACTATTTGATATAAGTGATAACAGTTGATCTTGGTTGTGGTTTTAGAGTAACAAGTTATGATGATGTTTAAGCTCCAGTATCTCATACTTCAGAGAGTCCTCAGGATAGCTCAGATTTGTACTAGCCCATAATAGCCTCAAGGTACTGTTATACCAGTGGGGACTGTTTGAGCAGGGTGACCATCAAACATGCCCCATTTCACCTCTTGAGTGGTTTAATCGTTTTAACCAAAACGAAAAAGGAGTCTTGTGGCATGTTTAAAGACTAACAAATTTATTTATCACATGAGCTTTTGTGGGAGAGATCCAACTTTGTCAGATGCTTGAAAATGGAAAAATATATGGCATAGGAAGGAGGGATGAATGCAGCGAAGTGTAATCACGGGATAGGGTCAGATTTCTTCAGCAAATCTAACAGATTGTATTGATTCAAATGGAGTGGAGCAACAGATAGGGAAGATGAGAGAAGTGAGAGAAGTATAATGAGAAAGCTAGGCAATATTTCTATTCAAACCCGAGTTTGCCACAAGACAACTTGTTTGTTTTGCTGAACTAGAGTAACACGGCTACCCCTTTGGATCTTTTTTTTTTTTTTTTACCAGTTATCAATTATTTCCATCCTTTACCTTTCAAATAAGAGTTATAACCCAATTTGCATAGGCAATAAGACCTCTGTCTTCTGTGTACTTGACCTATTTTAAAAAAATGCTTAAGTTTCACAGCTGAATTAGAGTATTAATAAACTTACCACTTTACTGGCACAAGCTAGGTGTTAATTCTTTATCCTTAAGGAAGAAAGATAGAAAATTTAAAAAACAATCTGAAATAGATTAATTCTGCTTATTTTATTTCCCGTTTATTAGATCTGAGGAAACCTTGTTTTGTTTAGTTCTTCATACTTTTTTTAGCTCAGTTCCAGTGGATATTATTTTTTCAATGTGGAAAAGGAGAGTGGATCAGCATATCACTGGAGATAAATGAGAGAAATATCAAGATTGAGAAGGTTTTATGTGCATGCAGTATCTGTTTGAATTGACCAATTCAACAACTACAATCCATTTCTTTTCCTCTGGTGAAAAATATAGTTTTCCATGTTCGAAACTCCATTACAAGAATACACCAACCTTTTATAGGCTCAAAAAGAGATATAGATGACTAAAATAAATATGGCAAAATTAGTCTGATAATTTTTACCAATAGTATTTGGAACAACAACAGTGAAAATTATTTTTCCATGCAGAAATATGTTGTGGCAATGCTGTATCACATAAACTGAACTGGGGGAAATTATATGCTCAATCATTAGCTCAAAGCAAAAGGATTCAAAATACGTTTCCATCACTGGCACAAAATTATATAAGGTTGCAGTTTTTGTACCAGACCATGTTTAAAATATCACTTAAATAGCATGTCCTGCTCTTTATATACACACTGTATCTAGTGATTAGGACAAAAATAAGCCCATTTATTGGTGCTAGATGAATGATTTGTACATATTTTCATAATCCATTTAAACCAAATGGCCAGTTCAGATATCTAACTAATTTTAATGAAGGTAGGTCTCCATGCACCATAGTCAGGGCCGAATCAAGCCCAGAAGGGCTCAGGGCTGCTCACTCTTGTAGCCCCTGCCCCGTTGCCTTCCACCATGCTGGGATTTGGTGTCAGGGCTCCGGGGTCCCACACAGTGCTGCAGAGAGGGTTGGGGGGGCCATGACTAGGGTTTCCAGACGTCAGGCAAAAGAAGGACATGTCCTCCTTTTTCCCTTCATGTCCTCCATCCGGCAGTGAATGTGCCCCCTAAGAATATTTCTGTTGTTCAACTTGTTCTCCATTTTTTTCATGCTGCCATGCATTCATTGATCATTACCCATTTTCCATGACATAATATGGTAATGACAGTTATATTAATACTACATTTTCTCCATGTCCTCCTCTTCGTACTTCCCTGTCCTCCTTTCCATGTTTTGGTATCCGGTAACCGTAGCCATGACCAGCTCTGCCATGGGCCGGTGCTTTTGCCAGAGGGGTTGTGGGGGGCCACAGGCCAGCACTGCTGTGGGAGAGTGCAGGGAACCGCACTGCTGAGCAGGGCCTCATGGGGGGAGAGGGCCATAGGCCATGCTGCTGTGGCGGGGGGCAGAGGCTGGCGCTGCTGCATGGGGGCCCACAAGATGGTGCTGCTGATGAAGGCTGGGGGAGTTGGCCAGAAGCCACAATACTCCTGACCCGCCCCCAGGCTGTCTAGTGATCAGACCAGCCAGCCAGGGGGCTGGGCAGGCAGGCTGAAGATGAGTGGCAGCAGCCTGCCACTCAGGCTGGCTGGGCTGGATTTTGGGGGGGCACAGGGCTCCCCTTTAGGCCAGGGCCGAGGGGTGCAACCCCTAAAGCCCCTGCCTTAATCCAGTCCTGATCACGGTTAAAGTTGGCCTGATACATGCTGGAATGATAATATGAGCACAAAGTGGCTTTTCATACAGTGGCTCTAGAGACTCTGGAGGGAATAACCACTGAAATAAACTACCAAGACAAGTGATGAATGCTTCATCTCTTGATTTCAGATCAAGACTGGGTGTCTTTCTGAAAGCTACATTTTAGTCATACAGAAGTTACTGGGCTCAATGCATGTGTAACTGCGGTAAAATTCTATGGCTTGTGTTACACATGAGGTCAGACTTGATGAGCTGTATTCTGCAACTAATCAGCTGGTTAATAAAGATTAAAGGATCAAAGAGTTTATGAGTTCTGAAGTACTGAAACCTGAACATCTATTATATTCTGATCTATTGGTGATATACAATAATAAATCAAATAGAACTGTACAAAGAAAACTTACTTGCAAACAGTGAATTCTAACCAGAACTTTGCCTCAGCCAAGCTGGCACCATTTTTATTCACTTTTCACAAACAATATCTGTGAGGCATTGTTAATATGAATGTTCACAGACCAAGGATTTTATAGCTGTAGCCAAAAGATACAAAATTTAATTTATTTCGGGGAAATGTAGAAGTAGTTTATTAGACTCCAGCCAGTCAAGAAACAGAAATGATATCATGTGACTTAGTGACCATCTATAAGTCTTATTACAAGAAGAAGTCGATGCAAACAATTTATGAACAATCCTTGAGTAACTGGATCAATTTGTAAAGGTCAAAGTCTTTGAAATAGTTCTAGATCCAGATGATACCATTTCTATAAACAATAGGAAGCTGCCCTCAAATATATGCAAATTCTATACAATATGAGCCAGCCAGATCCCCATCAGCAAACAATCTGGTTTTAACATTCTAGGTTAGAATAGAAAAAAATTGACAGGTGGAGATAAATCCCCTAGGAATTACTCCATTTGCAAAATTAAATGTAAAAGCACAGAAAGGTCACCCCTAAGGACAGTTATTAGTGCAGTAAACCTGTAATAAAAGGAAATTTTCTTTCCTAATAACATACAAAGACAACATAAAGGGGTCATTTAAAATGAAGGCATACATGTTTGTGCACAGCTGTTCTGTATTTAATATTTAAGCACATGTCCAGGGGTAATTCAGGCTTATATGGAGGTAAGTGCCACTCACTGAAGTACAGTCTAACTAAAAACCTTGCTACTGCAGCTGGTTTGAAGCATCTAAGGGCCTGGGAACTGTAGGGAAGTTATATTAAAAAGACAGTAATCATAGCATCCTGCACAGTTTAATTGGCGTGAGTATTTTCATGATTGCAGTTAGCTTGAATGAGGCATATTGCTCCAATTATGTAGATCATCAGTGCACACGCAAAGACTAAAACCTACCTATATAATCAGGGCAACTTAACATATTCCTGACTTCCATGATTACAATTAGTCTATGGGAATTATTTGTCAATCATAAAATCACCTTACATCATAGAGTGAGGAAGAGCTATTTTAAAGGTGAAATAGGTTAATAGATTTTAAAGTCATTGGATCATCTGGTCTGACCTGTCTAACACAGGCCATAAGAATCATAGGAATGATGGATGATGACCATGTATATGGAAAAACTTAGCTGCATCATGGAATTTTTGTATATTAAATACTGCTCAGTTACAGCTGTATCATCATAATTTTTATTGTTCAGTGTGTCATTGATGGGGATGCTACACATTACTGTTTGGAACATTTTATTCTCTCTGGCAAGATCATTGAACACATATTAATCTGGGCACATAAAAGCTGTAAATTTCTTGTAAATGTAGTTTTAAAACAAATTGGTTTTGAGCTACAATTTTCCATGCTTCATCTCAGTCCAGTGTCTTTAAAAAAAAAAAATTAAAGTTTGAGCAAAATCAGTTATGTCCTTGGAATTATGTGAAAAAATGCAATTTCCCCATTTATTCTTAAGTGCTAAAATACTTCAAAAGAGACTAAAATTAAAAATTTCACATTTGAATTGCTTTTCTGCCCTCAGCGAGTATGGGGAAAACAATTCAGGCTTATAACCAAGCAATTTAGTATTTCTAAGACAAATATTTAAAATTGAAGGATTTAAGCATGCCCACATCTCTCTCTCTCTCTATCTATCTTTAATAACAGGGAAATTAAGAACCTGATTTTGCAAGGTACTGAGCAACTATTGCAAAGATGAAGTCACTGGGAACTCAAGGTACTCTGTATGTTGCAGAAACAGTCCCGTGCCAAATAATGCAACAGTGGGAAGTCTACATAAAAGTCTACATAAAAATAAGTAGATCAACTGCCTCTCTGGAAACACCTCTTTGCTTGTAACATTTTGGCTAAGTTCATGAAATGAACTGCTAATGAAATAGCTTCTTTTTTACCAGTGAAAATAGTGTAATATTGAACTTGGCACTGCTGTTCAATGTGTTAATCGCAGATATGTTGACACTCAGGTTATAAAGAGGAAGCACTCACTGATTGTTTGGATCTTGGATATCATTTGAATGAATGTTAAGAAGCATCTCAAAATCTCAGAATAGTTTGGATCTGGATACAAACAATGCATCAGGCCTATCTTTGGGATGCTTCAGATCTGGATCCATATTCAGATCTAGCTCCAAACTTTGTAACTCCATCTTTACCTCCTGTAAATTGTCTCTTCCACCCACCCAATCAGGTGTTTGCATATTCCTGCCAGTAATAGCATTTCAAAAATTTCATAATTTATGCTAGAGTATGTTTTCCACAGTACTTGCTTTCTGTACCATTAAAAAAAAAATCTATATCCAAGGTGTAGTTTTATTAACAAGATTTTATTTCAGATCACAGTAGCATTTCAAATTTCAGTGAAGAAAATGGTTTTAAGGCAATAGCAAAAAATATTAAGTTTGGATATATTCTGTTGTGCTTTGTTGCATCCGTTCAGGTGGCCACTTAACCAAATGCTTTATAAAAGTATTGTGCTTAGTTTACAAAGAGCTTAATTCAGTGAAACAGCAGAGTGCCCAGTTGGCCTGCTCAGCTGTATACATAACACACATCTGGAAAAATGCTCTAATTCAATATTGCAAAATAGTTTAGGAAATTCAGACCTTCTCTCTATAGGCAGTTATAATCTAGATTGACACCATTCACTGAATCATTGATGTTAGTTTAATTACTTTTTCTGTTTACCGTCGAAGAACTCCTTTTCTCACTTCCACCTGGCATTTCCATGTTCTTAAAGTAAGTGCTCCCGCAAGTATTCCCTTGGCATCCAGGAAAAGTGTCCCTTCCATCAACCTCCAATTGTTCATTCTGTATTTCTTTATTTTATTTTCTTACACAAAAATATATTCATTGCGGGTTTGTTTCCTCTCATGCTATCTTGTGCTGATTTTTTTCCCTTTTCATGGGGCTATCTTGTCTTAATTTAACATGGCTATATTTAAATTTCAGTCTGTAACCTTTACCATTGTTTTGCTTAATAGGAAAAAGATACTCCTCTACTACTGTGTCTTAATTTTCCATTGAAATCCTTCTAATTTAGTGGGTCTCAATAGTTAATACATTGAAACTTGCCTAGGATTTTTTCTCTTGACAAATCAAAGAGGCAAATATTGGTAAAATGTGAAGCATAAAGATTTTTTACTGTCAGTATTTGACTCTCCATATAATTGTCTAAGAGTTATTCCATTTTATAATGACTGTCACTGGAAATCTAGCTTTTTTCTCTCCCAGCCTTTCCCAAATAGAATCCATATGTAATTAACAATTCCATATGTTTATCTCATACACTCAGATTTCTTGCAACCCCACTCCCTCTGTGAAAGAGTGGGGACTCTACAGCTCAAAGGACCTGTGGTTTCTGGACTTTATACATGCTCTCAGTTACAGCCAATCAGCAACACTTAAATCACTAACTCCCTAGAAAGCCAGGCTTTCTTTTGGATCACATATTGCAGACCAGAAAATATCTTTATAATAACAATAGTTTAATATTTACTTATATGATGAGCCAGATGGTGAAACACCATAAGAAAAAACACTTAGACGAAGGAAGAGCAGTTTTACACAGAAAAAATGTCTACATTAAATTTATGCCATCACTAAATCTTTCAGGAAAGTACATGATCTTTATAAGTTTCAGAAATATTTTGTTTTGATTAATCATGCAAGTGATCAGACACATTCTCTCTTGTGTTTCTCTGTCTCAGAGCTGAACACTAGATTTCTGATTAATCTCTCCTTTTCCTTGTCCAATGCCGCTCAACCACTGGCATCAGATACTCCAGTGATAGAAATTATAAATAATAATTTATATTACTGAATACATTATATACATATATTATGAATATATATTAATATTATTAATTAGTTATATATTATGAATAAGAAATCTGATGAGATTTGATAAGGACAAGTGAAGAGTCCTGCACTGAGGACAGAAGAAACCCATGCGCTGCTACAGACTTGGGGACTGACTGGCTAGGCAAGAGTTCTGCCCAAACGGCCCTGGGAGTTACAATGGATAAAGAGCTGGATATGAGTCAACAGCGTGCCCTTATTGCCAAAATGGCTAACGGCATATTGGGCTGCATTATTAGGAGCATCATCAACAGATTGATGGAAGAGAGTCGATTTAAGGTTTAAGTTGACCTAATGGGTGGTTCTTATTAAGTCAACTTAAGCTTTCATTAAGTTGATTTAAGGGATTTCTTAAGTCGACTTAATGAAAGTCTGGTGTAGACATGGAGTAATTTAGGTCAATTTAAGCCTCCTTAAATCAACCTAAATTGCTAGTGGAGACATAGCCAGTGGTAGTAGATGACAGAACTAGGAGCAATGGTCTCAAATTGCAGAGGAGGATCTCTAGGTTGGATATTAGGAAAAACTTTTTCACTAGGAGGGTGGTGAAGCACTGGAATGCGCTACTTAGTGAAGTGGTGGGATCTCCATCATTAGGGGTTTTTAAGGTGTGGTTTGACAAAGTCCTGGCTGGGATGATTTAGCTGGGATTGGTCCTGCTTTGAGCAGCAGGTTGGACTAGCTGACCTCCTGAGGTCCCGATGAATCCTAATCTTCTATGATTCTGTGAATTAATATGAAAACCTATGTAGTCAGACAGAAACAGCATATTTTCTTGTCAGAACAATCTCCTCAGCGCAACCTACCCTGGCTCTGGTTCTCTGTGGCCATATGTGTAAACACTGGAGCAGGCTGTATCTCCCAGTTATTTCCCCTCCTATTGGTATTAACCTCAGGACTAAAGTTTTCACACTCCTGGCCCCCCACCTTCCCTAAACTCTTTGTCTGCCTTTGCACCACCAACTCTGGTGAACATATTTTTCTCACTTCCTAGGAAAGCAGGTTGATATTTGGTTGTCCTCTCCAATTATACCAGGGCTCATCAGCTGCTTCCAAATACATTCCCTCTCACTGCAAATATCACTACCTGACTGATCAAGTTCAGTCCTTAGTAACACCTACATAGCCTTTTGGAAATAGATTAAATAACATTAATATTATTTACCCTGAAGTACTAGATTACAGTCTTGCCCAGAGACTCAAATTTTGTAGATCCTTCTTGGCAATGCACATTTCCTTGATTTCAGCCATGGCACAGTTACCTCCCAAAAGGACAGATATATTTTCTGTGACCCTTCTATAAACAAAATAAAGGAATAATTCAAACTGGACCTAGCAATCATTTCTCGTATCTGGAAATGGCTATCTGCCAGAAATCATACTATTTATTGCATGTTCCAGTTTAAAGAATTCTTTCCCCTATAAAATATGGCACCATAGGACCCAGAATTGGTAAGAACTCAAAAATCCATCAACTAGGAAATTATATCCCTGTCAGCTACTTCATGGAAAATTGTCAAAATGAAGCTCTCTAAATTACATTAATTGTTACCATTTTCCCCCTCTCAGAATTTCATACCTTTATGGGATCATACCAGGTATAAGAGAAGTTACCATACTGAGAAGGTAGCAGAGTACAAAAAGAAATGGGAAGATTTGGGTATGGAAAACAAGTTTTATGTGTTCTGCTCTCTCAATCACAGTGCATAAGATCAAGTTTTCTGTAATCAGCGTTAAGGGTTACACTAGTCTTTTTCATGACTCATAGCCTCATCTATTGACCCCAGCTGTGTTATGTAAAGACAACTCTATTCATCTTACTGCATGTTCCTTGGGACAATTTACTACAGATGTGGAAGGAAACCTCAGCCCAGCATGAAAACAAAGACTTGTTTAATAATTATTTTAAGCAGTCCTATGAAATTACAAAGCAGTGTGTGTGTGTGTGTGTGTGTGTGTGTGTGTGTGTGTGTGTGTGTGTTTCTGAACTATTTTATGTCCTTCATAATTCTTAAATTCACAAAAAGCTAAGTATTAGACTTAGCAAATGAAGAATAGGATGACTAAAAATAAAGAACCTCTTTTGTTGTGACACTATCTGCAAAATGTAAAATGATGTTATCTCAAACCCTTGTTTGGATGAACTCTGAACTACTGTTGTGTCCAAAATCCAAATACGAGTTTGCAACCTGTTGTCTGTCTTGTCTATTTAGATTACAAACTCTTTAGGTGAGGGAAAACCTGTTACAAGTATGACACTTACCACAATGGTACCTTTATCTGTGCTGAGGCTTTTAGGCAACATCTTTGCCTAAATTAGCAACATTTTTTCTACCATCATTATGTTGATTAGAAACCAATGCCTAGAGTTCTTTAATGTTAATATACCCAACAGTGCATATTTTAAAGCCTGCATTCCAGCTGGAACCAACCCAGCTGAAGCAGAGCATTTCCCAAATTCAGAGTCATAAAGAGAGATGGGGTGGAAGAGAAGAGAAGGGGCCATTTGCCCCAGATCTTCCAAATCAAATTTTCTGGTGATCTGTTACACTGAGTCTCAGTAATACTTAGGTTTTGCCCAGTTGCCTTGCCATGCGGAGGGGCAGCCAAACCAAATTTTAATGGCATTGGGACTTTGTGCACTAGATAGCAATGCCCCTCAAACCTGGCCCATCCACCCCTCCATCTCCATCTATGGAGATGCAGATGGACCAGATCTGAGTGGCATGGCATCTTGCGTTAGCCATTTGAACTGTTGGAAGGTATGGGTAACCGCATAGAAAAAGTTACTGACTGGGTTTGAGAGTTGTGTGCTGCAATAACTGTGTGTAAACTTAGCTTCTTTTAGAGTCTTGCCCAGATACAGATCAGCTAACGGAGTTACTCCATTATTTCAAGGGGTAGAAGGCTGTGGTTTGGGGGCTGAAGATATTATCCTGGCAGGCAACTCACAGTGGAGAGTTGTTACAAATCAACCACAGCAGAGAAAGAAACAACAGTCCTAGTAAAGTAGCCCCACAAACATAAAGGTTTATCCCAGGTGGTTCAGTGCAGAGGAACTGCTGCAAAAAGAAGCTGCATATTTGACTGTAAGCTATTTGGGAAGGAACTCTTTTTAGTTTTGTATTTATACAGGGCTTAACTCATGGAGTTGCTGATCCAAAATTGGATCTCCTAGGAATTACTGCAGTGCAAATAATAAATAATCACAAGATAGTAATCTGGTAGAAATCAGAAAAAACTTCAGGGAAAATGAACTGTAATTCCAGCCATTTAGCCAAGTGCATGCAATTCCCATTTCAAGAAAGGTAAAATAATAATCATGTAGAGCAGAAAATTGATCGGGGTATTTTCTTTCCTAAGAAGAGTCAATAGAAGAGCAATAAGCTCTTATCAACTTTTGTTGCTAGTTGGTGGCACTAAAAGTATCAAATTTGCTTGGAAATGGGGAGAGAAATTTTCAAATGTGAAACTGACAAGATGCAGCAACAGAAGGCTTATCTGGGGTGAAATAGAGTGAGGAAACTTGTATTATAAAACCAATTTAGTGGAGAAAATAGTATCTATTTATAATATTTACACTGCTTTTATCTTTAAAAAAAAGTTGTATTAAGCACAATATGAAGACATTAAGAGTTATATTTTGCCTATTTTCTTTTTTGTACATCTGTTATCTTTCTGTAGCCAATTTTCCTTGGAAAACTGATGTTTTGTTGAAGCCTATCCAGTAGCTGCACAGCTGTGCTGCTGTGCAGAATTTAAACCATTACTCAACATTCAGAGTACAGTATAAACCTTGAGAAAGAGCCTGGATCGTGCCTCAAAATTTCAAGATCTTCTGAACAAACCCCATATTTTTTTCTTTACAACACAGAGCTGAAAGACAGAAACTCACCCACGTTTCATAACACAGCAATATAATAATATACATTCCCTTCTCACTGATTTTGATTGACCCTCCCAGACAAACCAGAGAAGATAATTAAATTAACATTCAGAAATGATCCCTTTCAAAGTAAGAACTGTGCCACAAATGATTGTCTAAAACTTTTTTCAGCACATTTTATTAATTTGAGCTAATGCATATCAAGGTAATTTATATTAATATCCAAAATATAACTTTAACCAATTCCCACAAAATTAAACCTCAGATGATCTTGCCAGACAGCAGCCCTTGAGATAGGCATAAAATCTCTTGCAGAGTTTATACCTTACTGTTGTTCTTTCCATTGAAGCACTTTTTTGTTTCTGCTGGACAATCTCTGCAGCTTTATTTTCCCAAATCCCACTACATACCACCGGTGAACTAAGATGAGTGAGTTCTTTGGAAGTGGATATGGTCACTGCACTGTTGTGTTAAATTTTCCTTCATTCTTTTAGAGGGAAAAGTTTGCGCTAAACATTTACACAGGAAATATGAATGGCTTATCACTACCGTTTGCAAAGCTTGCAGATAAAATCTAGACATAGAATCATATAAATGTAGGGCTGGAAAGGACTTCAGGAAATCATCAAATCCAGCCCCCTGTGCTGAGGTAGGATCAATTACACCTAAACCATCCTTGACAAGTGTTTGTCCAAACTGTTCTTAAAAACCTCCGGTGGCAGAAACAAGAGGAAAACCAAGGACAGTGTACGTAGAGCCCTGCAAATCCACAAATATCCGCATTATAGCCGTGGATACAATGCAGATATCGGCAGACCATTTCTTGCAGATGCAGATCAGATACAGATCCACATAGTTTTATCTGTGCAGGGCTACAGCCCTGCAAATATGCAGTTATCTGCGGATATCTGAATTATATCCGCATCCGTGGATAGAACACAGATATCCATGGACCATTTCTTGCAGAGGCAGATGTGGATTTCTTGCACATTTGGATCCACATATTTGTATCCACGCAGGGCTCTAAGTATAGGGCCCTTACTCAACAAAGAGAGTAAAACAATAAATGAAAATGTGGAAATGGCAGAGGAACTAAATAATTTCTTTGTTTTGATCTTCATTGAGAAGGCTGGTGGAGAGAGGATTTCTGATGTAGAGGAAGGCAATAGAAATGAGATAGGGTCAAAAGCTAAAATAGGGAAAGAGCAAGTTAAAAATTACTTGGACAACTTAGACATCTTCAAATCACCAGGGCCTGATGATATGCACCCTAGAGTACTCCTGGAGCTGATTCAGGAGATATCTGAGCCATTAGCTATTATTTTTGAAAAATCATGGAAGACAGGTGAGGTCCCAGAGGACTGGAAAAGGGCAAATATAGTGCCCATCTACAAAAAAGAAAATAAGAGCAATCCAGGGAATTATAGATCAGTCAGTTTAACCTCTGTACTGGGAAAAATAATGGAATAGTTAATTAAGGAGTCGATTTGCAAAAATCTAGAAGAGAATAAGGTGCTTAGGGCTAGTCAGTATGGATTTGTCAAAAACAAATCATGTCAAACCAACTTGATAGCTTTCTATGATGTGGTAACGAGCCTTGTGGATAGAGGGGAAGTGGTAGATGTGGTATAGCTAGACTTTAGTAAGGCATTTGATACGGTCTCACATCACATTCTCATTAATAAACTGGGGAGGTACAAACTAGATGGAGCTACTCTAAGATAGGTGAAAAACTGGTTGGATAACCACTTTCAGGCTATGTCTACACTTGTGTATTTAAGTCGACTTAGTATGTCCACACTTAACAATAAAGTCGACCTAAAGGAGAACTTACAAAGTCGACCTAGAGCGTCCACACTGGACGCTCTAGATAGACTTTGTGGGGCTAGGGGGACCTAGGGCAGGTCCACGGGGGCGGGGGGCACCCCTTGCCCAATGCCAGGGGGCTCAGCCTTTGCCCCATTGTACCTAGGTACAATGGGGCAAAGGGGGACAGGGATCCTGGCAGGGCATAGGGGCAGGGTGGGCATGCTAGGCTTCTCCTGTGCCCCCCCCCCCAGCAGGAAGGGCATTGGTGTAGCCCTGGGGTAGCCGTAAGTCAACTTAGGGCTACCCCATGGCTATATTGGCTTAAGTCGATTCTAGGGAGTCAACTTAAGCCTTAGGTCTAGTGGAAAGGAGGTTTTATAAAGTCGACTTAATTTTAATTGTCGACTTTATTTTCCTTAAGTCGACTTAAGCAAACTGCTTAAGTCGACTTAAGAAACTGTAGTGTAGACACAGGGTAAATTAAGTTGACTTAAGCAAGCTTAAGTCAACTTAATTTACCAGTGTAGACGCAGCCTCAGAGAGTAGTTATCAACGGTTCACATGCAGGCTGGAAGGATATAATGAGTGGGGTGCCGCAGGGATCTGCCCTGGGTCCGGTTTTGTTCAACATTTTTATCAATGACTTCGCTGATGGTACAGAGAACAAACTTATAAAGTTTGCAGATGATACCAAACTGGAAGGGGTTGCAAGTGCTTTGAAGGATAGGATCACAATTCGAAATGATTTGGACAAACTGCTGAAATGGTCTGAGATAAACAGAATGACATTCAATAAAGATAAGTGCCAAGTACTCCACTTAGAGTTGAACAACCCATTGCACACATACAAAATGGGCAATGACTGCTGAGGAAGGAATACTGCGGAAAGGGATCTGGGTGTAATAGTGGACCACAAGTTAAATATGAGTCAGCAGTGTAATACTGTTGCAAAAAAAGCAAACACCATTCTGGAGTGTATTAACAGGAGTATTGTGAGTAAGACACGAGAAGTGATTCTTCCACTCTCTTCTGCACTGATTAGGCCTCAACTTGAGTACTATGTCCAGTTTTGGGCGCCTCATTTCAAAAAGGATGTGGAGAAACTGGAGCAAGTTCAGAGAGGGGCAACAAAAGTGATTAGAGGTCTAGAACATTTGATCTGTGAGGGAAGATTGAAAGAGCTGGATTTTTTTTTTCTAGAAAAAAGGACACAGAGGGGATATGATAACAGTTTTCAAATACCTAAAAGGTTGTTATGAGGAAGAAGGAGAAAAATTGTTCTCCTTAATCACAGATGACAGGACAAGAAGCAACAGGCTTAAATTACAGCCAAGGAGGTTCAGCCTAGACATTAGGAAAAAATTCTTAACTGTCAGGGGTATGTCTACACCTAAAATGCTAAGTCAACTCTGTTAAGTCTTGTTAAGTTGACTTAGAGAGTCTACACTCTCAGAAGAAGGAAGCGGCCGGGGCTCTCCAGACAAGGGAGCCCTGGACAAGCAAGTCGCTGGGGCTCCCCTGTCCGCTGGGGGCTCCCTTCTCCCCCAGCCACGGCTACATGGCTCCCTTCCCGGACCTGGGGCTTCCCCAGGCCCAGCTCTCTCCTCCCCAGCCCTAGGTCTCCCCAGCCCTAAGTCAACTTAAGTAATTAAGTTGACCTAAGGTGTCCACACCAGTTTTAGGTCAACTTAATAAGGTCGATTTAGACCTTAAGTCAACCTAACAGTTGACTTAAGTTAGTTATTTAGTTAAGCAGTTGACTTAAGTTAGTTATAAGTTAGTTAAGTAGTTATTAAGTCGACTTAAGCCCAGTGTGGATGTGGAGTAATTTAGGTCAATTTAAGCGGTGACCTAAATTGCTAGTGTAGACATAGCCAGGGTGATTAAACACTGGAATAAGTTGTCTCGACAGGTTGTAGAATCTCCTACATCAGAGGCTTTTAAGAGCAAATTAGACAAACACCTGTCAGGGATGGTTTAATGGGGGTACTTGGTCCTGTCATGAGTGCAGGGAACTGGACTCGATGACCTCTCATGGTCCCTTCCAGTTTTTATGATTCTATGGGTATTCCACAACTGACTTTCCCCATTACCTTAGGTTTTAAGGATAAGGTTCCAGGATGTCCTTTTCCTCTTATAACTTTATAGGTGACACATGAGTATTCCCCACCACATGACATGTGCTGCATACCACCTCACATTCACCTCCTGATTTCAAAAAAGGAATCAAAAATCTGTTCCAGGTAGTTCTTAATTAACCAGCTAGTGTGTATGAGTAACACAGCCCACAACTGCATGGAATGCCCATGCACGTGACTATATGTCCCCTTTAGCAACTGGTCAACCAAGGGCTATGTCTACACTTAGAAAGTTAAGTTGACTTTATTACATCGCCTTTATTAAATCAACTTTAAGTAGACCTTATCAAGTCGACGTAGAGAGTCTACACTAGACTCCTAAGTCGACTTAAGGCACACTTTATCAAGTTGACATAGGGAGTCTACATTAGACTCTTAAGTCGACTTGGGGGGGTTGGAGGGGTGTATTGTGGGAAGTGTGGCAGCTTGGTAGCAGACAAGCTCTCCCTTCCCCCAGCCACGCCTTCAAAACAGGAAGTGAGCTCAGCCCCTTCTCATTTTGCCTGGCAACTCGGTGCCTGAGCAGGTCATGGTTGGGCTTTTATACCACCCCTTCCTGCCTGGGCCCCGCCCCTCCACTTCCGGGCCTGAAGACCTGCAGTGTCACTGTCTGGCCAGGGAAGGCATTCAGGGCTGTCCTCCGGCCCAGGCTTAGAGGAAGGCCAGGGTCCTTTGCTACATTCCTCCCCCCTTAAATCCAGTTCCTGTTCTTTGGAGCTGGACCGTACTCCTTCCCCTAACCGGGATAGCGCATCCGCATTAGCATGGGCCTTACCTGCCCGGTGTTGGACCATGTAGGAAAATGGCTGCAGAGCCAAGTACCACCGCATTACTCGTGCATTGGTATCTTTCATTTGCTGGAGCCAGTGGAGAGGTGCATGATCATTGATGACTATGAATGATTGCCCTAGGAGATAGTACCTCAATGCTTCCAGGGCCCACTTCACCGCCAGGGCCTCTTTCTCAGTGTTGGCCTATTTTTGTTCCCAGGGGAAGAGTTTTCTGCTGATGTACAGAATGGGATGTTCTTCCCCGTTAACCTCCTGGGCGAGGACGGCTCCAAGACCTATGGCTGATGCATCCATCTGCACTATGAAGGGATGACTAAAATCCGGGCTGTACAGAATGGGGCCCTGGCACAGCTGGTCCTTTAATTGTCTAAAGGCATGCTCACAGTTCGGGGTCCACCGCACTCGTAACGGCTGATCCTTCATCAGTAAATCGGTCAAAGGTGCAGCCAGGGTGGAGAAGTTGGGTACAAATCGGCAGTAGTAACCGGCGAGGCCTAGGAACTGACGTACTGGCCTTTTTGTGACCGGCCTTGGATATTCTTGGATGGCCTGGACTTTTCCAACAAGGGGCTTCAGGGTGCCCTGGCCGAGGGTGTACCCCAGGTATGTGGTTTCTTTCCACCCTATGCGACATTTCCAGGGATTCGCAGTAAGCCCTGCCCCCCTCAATGTTTGCAGCACGGCCCTCACCTGGGGTAGATGGGAGTCCCAATCGTGACTATATATGATGACATCATCAATATATGCTGCTGCATATTCTAGGTGGGGCTGCAGGAGCCGGTCCATCAGGCGTTGAAAGGTGGCAGAGGCCCCGTGAAGGCTGAAGGGCATTCTTACGAAGTGATACAGCCCACTGGGAGTGGCAAAGGCTGTTTTTTCCTTCAACTGTGGTTCCAAGGGAATTTGCCAGTATCCCTTGGTGAGGTCAAGGGTTGTAAAATAGTGTGCTTCTCCTAACCGGTCCAATAATTCATCTACCCGGGGCATTGGGTAGGCATCAAGGTTAGAAATGGCATTGACATGCCGAAAGTCTTTACAAAATCGTTAGGTCCCATCAGGCTTTGGGACCAAGATGATTGGGCTATGCCATTCGCTGTTTGAGGGTTCGATCATGCCCAGTTCCAGCATAGCCTGGACTTCTTACTCCACAGCCACCTTCAGGTGCTGAGGGGGAGAACGCGTTCCAGTGCGTACCACCTCCCCGGGTGGAGTCTGGATCCTATGGTACACTTGAGTGGTCTTCCCTGGAGTGGCAGTGAAGACACTCGTGAAGGTCATTAGGAGGTTTTTGGCTGGTTGCTACTGGGCCTCCGTGAGCTCAGAGCTAAGGTGGGGTTCCCCTGGATGTCCAGTAGGAATCTGGGGCCCTAGTTCTGGGTCTGGTGGATAAGGTGTAATCATGAGGCTCTCTCGTTCCCACCACGGTCTTAGGAGGTTAATGTGATATATTTATTTCTTTTTGCGCCGGTCAGGCTGTCGTATCTCATAATTCACTGGCCCAGTCTGGCGAATGACTTCATAGGGGCCTTGCCACCTCGATAGCAATTTCGACTCAGTAGAGGGGAGCAATACCAGGACCCGGTCACCTGGCTCAAATGTCTGGGTCCTTGCCTTCTGGTTATAGGATCGTACTTGCGTGGCCTGGGCAGACTTTAAATTCTCCTGGGCTAAGGTTCCAGCTAGGCGGAGCTGGTCTTGCAAGCCCAGGACATACTGCAGGAGTCCTTGGGTCTGTGAGGGGGCTTTCTCACACTCCTCTCTCATGAGGTCAAGGATTCCTCGGGGCTGGCGCCCATAGAGCAACTCGAAAGGAGAAAATTGGGTAAAGGCCTGTGGAACCTCCCGAAAAGCCAAGAGTAGTGGTGGCAGTAGTTGGTCCTACTGCCGGAGCTCCTCCAGGGAAAATTTTCGCAGCATGTCTTTGAGGGTGCGGTTAAACCTCTCCACCAGTCCATCTGTTTGGGGGTAGTAGATGGAGGTCTGAAGTTTCCGGATGCCGAGGAGAGCACAGACCTCTTGGAACAGCCGCGAGGTGAACACTGACCCTTGGTCCGTGAGTATTTCCTGGGGCAACCCCACACGGGCAAAGATTTTCACCAATTCCCTGGCAATAGTTGGTGCCCGACTGTCCCTAAGGGGGACTGCTTCGGGGAATTGAGTTGCATAATCCACCAGGACCAGTATGAAGCGGTAGCCCCCGAGGCTACGATCCAGGGGCCCCACGAGATCGGTGGCTACTCTCTCAAATGGAACCCCTATCACAGGCAGGGGCACCAGGGGAGCCTGGGAGGTCCCTCCCGTGGCAGCCTTCTGACAATCCGGGCATGAGATACAATAATCCTGTACTTCACGTCGTACTCCGGGCCAATAGAAGCGGGCAATTACCCAGGCGAGGGTCTTATCTATTCCCAGATGGCCGGCAGCAGGGACATCATGTGCTAACTGGAGGACAGATCTCCGGTGGGGTCAGGGCACCACCAGCTGAGCCCGGGGTTCTCCCGTCCTAGAGTCCTTATCCACTTGATATAGCCAATCCTGTCGAAGTTCGAAACGGGACCACTGGCGGGCTCGCTGGGGGCTGACCACAATCCCATCCACCGCAGCCAATTTCTCGTAGGCATGGACCAAGATGGGGTCCTCTTGTTGGTCCCAGCAGAAATCCACCCCAGGGTCCCTCGGAGGGGGGGGGAGCCGCTGGACGGGACTGGGTCCTCCCCCTTGAGTGTACCAGGGCCTGGGGTTGGTTCCGAGCTGATATCTGGTGACCCCTCCTCCGGGGGTAGTCTCTCCTGGTTGGAGCGGTCCCCAGTATACGTCGGGGCCTGAGGTTCCTCCAGGGTTAGTTGGTTCATCCTCAGTGGTGGTAATTGGCTGACCCTCTGTAATACACCGACAAAGTCCGGCCAATCTCGGCCAAGGATGACTGGGTATGGTAAGTGGGTGACTAGGCCCACCGGAATGGTCTGGGTGACAGGCCCCACCATTAACGCTATGGGGAGTGTAGGATACGTTCTCAGATCCCCGTGGATGCAATGGAGGCCCACCTGTCCGAAGGTGCATCCATCCTCAGGGACTAACCCTCGCAGGACGAGGGTCTGGCCACAGCCAGAGTCCACAAGAGCCTCCACCGATCTCCCCGCCACCCTCAAGGGGATGGTGGCTTTTGGGGTGGTTGGTCCTCGGGCCCGCCCTTCTCCGGCATACACGGATCCGTAGGCACACTCCAGGGAGAGGCACTGTCGTTGGAGATGTCCCATTTACCCACACTTAAAGCAGGGCCCCCAGCCACTGGGGTTTCCCGGAGGTTGTTCTTGGGGTCCTGCAACCCGTCTCTCCCCCTTTGGCATGGTGGTGTCCGTGGTTCCAGAGGGCCCTATGGTCCATCGGATTCAGGGCCGGCTCCGTCCTGGGTTCCGCTGCGTGTCATGCCCCGTGTCATTGAGGTCATCTGAGGGTCTATTACACTGGTCTTTGACGAAGATGGTCCCATCAAACCTCCCGGGTTTTCGGCGTCCAGGAAGTCTTCCAGTCGCCTGACCACCTCATTCAGAGTGGCGGGTCTATGCCTCATCACCCACGTCCTCCCGCGACTGGGTAGGACATGTAGAAATTGTTCCATCACTATCTGGTCAGTTACCTCCTCCTTTCAATGTCGGTCTGGTTGGAGCCAGCGACAGCAGCTGTCTTTGAGCTCTTGTGCCAATGCCCAAGGTCGAATGCCTGGGTGGTACTCCTTCCCCCTAAATCAGCGAGGAAACATCTCAGGGGTAATTTCTAGGGTGTCCAGAATGGCCTCCTTCACCTCCTGATAATCCCAGGCTGCCTCATCCGAGAGAGTGCAGTACGCCACTTGTGGGGCACCCATTAAGTAGGGGGCCAAGAGGGTGGCCCACTGGTCGCGCGGCCATCCTGCAGCTGAGGCCACCCACCCAAAAGTCCGCAAGAATGCCTCTGGGTCATCATCTGGACTGAGTTTAGTGAGCCGGACGGCCAGGGGGGTGGGGGTTGGGGCCCAGGCTCGGGCCTCGCCTATGGTGGGGCTAACTGGGCTAGTCAGCATGGAGGCTAGCTGCTGCATACTTTGTTGCTGCAACTCCTGTTGCTGGGTCCCCAGTTCACGGACTATCTGTTGCTGCTGCTCCCCAAGCACCTACAGTAGCCGCTGCTGTTGCTGGAGCTGAGTGGCTTGCTGCTGCTGCTGATAGTCCACCCACCACTTCACAAACTGCTCTGGCTCCATTATTTCGTCTAATGCACCACCCGCTGGGTGGCCCAGTACTACAAAAACTGTGTGGGGGCCCCCTTCTCTATCTAGGGGCCAATTGCCCCCACTCTCCACCATGTGTAGCAGTCCTGTCCCTTGGTGGGCCGGGAGGGTGCCCCCTTTAGGTATTCCAGGGGAGTTAGCAGTGGCCGGAGCCCTTTCTGGCCCAGAGTCAATCACCCCCAGCCCCCAGGCGGGGCGGGGCGGGACAGGCACAGAGTCAATTGCCCCCAGCCCAGGCGGGGCAGAGCAGGCACAGACTCAATCGCCCCCAGCCCCCAGGCAGGGCGGGGCAGGCATAGAGTCAATCGCCCCTGGCCCCCAGGCTGTGGCCGCCCTCCGATCAAAGCCCGGCCTGACCCGCGTTGTGGCCTCAGAGGCAGCAGGTCCTGCCTCCGCGGTGGCTCAGGCCCTACTGAGCTGCCTGGTTGGGCTTTTATACCTCCCCTTCCTGCCTGGGTCCCGCCCCTCCGCTTCCGGGGCTGAAGACCTGCAGTGCCACTGTCTGGCCAGGGGAGGCATTCAGGCCAGTCCTCCGTCCCAGGCTCAGAGGAAGGCCAGGGTCCTTTGCTACACAGGGAGATTTAGACAAATTGGAACACTGGGCCAAAAGAAATCTCACGAGGTTCAACAAGGACATGTGCAAAGTCCTGCACTTAGGATGGAAAAATCCCATGCACTGCTACAGAGTGGGGACCAATTGGCTAAGTAGCAGCACTGTAGAAAAGGACCTGGGGGTTATGGTGGATGGGAAGCTAAATATGAGCCAATAGTATGCTCTTGTTGCCAAAAAGGCCAATGGCATATTGGGCTGCATCAGTAGGAATGCTGCCAGTAGATGGAGGGATGTGATTATTCCCCTCTATTCGGCACTGGTCAGGCCTCATCTGGAATACTGTGTCCAGTTTTGGGCTCCCCACTACAGAAAGGATGTGGACAGATTAGAAAGAGTCCAGCAGAGGGCAACGAAAATGATTAGGGGGTGGGGCACATGATTTACGAGGAGAGATTGAAGTAAGTTGGCTTATTTAGTCTACAGAAGAGAAGACTGAGGGGGGATTTGATAGCAACCTTCAACTACTTGAAGGGGTGCTCCAAAGAGGGGGGAACCAGGCTGTTCTCAGTAGTAACAGAGGATGGAACAAGGAGCAATGGTTTCAAGGTGCAGCTGGGAGGTCGAGGTTGGATATTAGGAAAAACTTTCTCCCTAGGAGGGTGGTGAAGCATTGGAATGGGTTACCTAAGGAGGTGGTGGAATCTCCGTCTTTGGAGATATTTACGGTCCAGTTAGACAAATCCCTGGCTGGAATGATTTAGTGGGAGTGGTCCTGCTGTTAGCAGGGGGTTGGACTAGGTGACCTCATGAGGTCCCTTCCAGCCCTAAGATTCTATGGCTATGTCTACACTTGCTAAAATTAGTTCAAATTTATGGCACTTGCTTAGTTTGAATTAGCAATCCCCATTCAATGGCCGGTTAGTTCGAACTAAGAAATTCGAATTAACATGGCCACATTGGCTAATTTGAACTAGTTAGTTCGAATTAACTCTTTAGTTCGAATACCCTATTCGAACTTATTAGTGCGAATTAAGGAAGCCCTTAATTCGAACTAACTAAAGCCTAGTGTAGCCATGGCTTTAGTTAGTTCAGATTAAGCCTCCTTAATTTGAACTAACTTGCCAGTGTAGACATAGCCTATGATTCTAAGCTACCATGCTAAGTGCAGCTGCCAGAAGGTGTCTTGTGGTAAGCAGATGCCCTTCATATTGCCTTAACCAAGATGGTGATTTTGGGACAAGGGGTAGGTGATAGGAAGTGGCTCAGGGAGGGTAACTATAAGTGCCCCTGGCTGTCAGATCACTGACAGTCCTCAAATGGCCCTAGGTCAGAGCCTGGTGGATAGGGAGGGCCCAGGCTCTTGTACCAACCACTACCCTTGCATGTCATAGGCGTAAGCCCCTGACCATTCAGTGATGCTCTGCTATCACCCACCTTCTCAGTGAGCATCATCGTATTCCTTTCCCTACTAATCCCATGTTTATACATGTCCTCATTAAATAAAGGAAAAGTACATCCATCATAAATGAGAGAAATACTTATAAATTAGCTGCAGGGTTCCTGGGCCACCAGGTTTAATGTGAGTTCTATAAAGGTATTCTAATTACAGAAGAAACCAAAGGCAATCATTCAGATCCTATCTGTGTTCCTTTAATTGTCTTGTTTTTTAAGCAGCAAAGGCTTTTTTAAAAATTTTTATTTTTAAAGCACATACTGCATTGTCAGGTTTTTGCAGCTCTCTCTCCTGTTCAGGCTACATAATATACATGAGAGGTAAGGGAAGGAAGGAAATTTTGTTTACATTATTTTTTACATTTTAAAATAACACAAAAGGGAAATTAGAAACGGGATCCTCTTCTGATTTGCTGTACCTTACAAAAGCAGAACAAGCCTAAAGTTTCCAATCTGGTACACTCCAAGTTTTTAAAATTACAGGCCTACGAGATTTGTTTGGCCTGAAACAAAAACCACTAACAAATTGCTAGTGGTAAAACATTGCATGAACAGTGTTTCTTGCAAAATATTGGAAATAACTATTGTAGCATTACTCAACAGTTAAGCAACCTCTGTTTACTGTAAGTATTAGCTGCTTGAACAACGTGTACTGCATACGTACATCTCACTCCCTTTGGATCCAAACTCCTAAATGGTCACATGGACGATAAAAGCAAAACAAAAACTCAGCGAACAAGTCCTTTTTCTAACTGGCCTGATGTCTGTAGCTGGAAGGGAGTGCTAACTTCCAAAGTCACTAAACAGAACCATGTTTATTTTTTAAAGTATACAAACAGTTCTAAAGGATACATCTCATTTAGAGGAGAAATACGATCAAGCCAAATTGTGCACTGAACTGAAATACATTGTACAAGAATGATGGTATGTACAAAGCTATCACACATTTCTATTGGTCCCCAAAGGAAACATAATTAGATCTCCTCCTCATTGAATGATCCTACAACTGCTTGTGTGGCAATGCCTCACATCTGAGGTTGGAAAAGCATGTCTGACCCCTTTTCCCTTACTGCATGAAATGAAGAAATTTGAGGAATCCCCCCATGAATTCAGTTCAACGCAATGAGAGAAGATAAACCCACTTGGGCTTTTTGCTATTCAGGCCTTGTACACACGATCACTTTATCGCGCATTAACAATCATTACCGCACGATACCAACAACAGCGTACACACGTGCAATAGGGCTGTTGCACGTTAACTGCCTTGTTGTAGCGCAATACAAAAACCACCTCGACGAGGGTGGTAGCAGTTAACGCGGAACAGCTGTTGCGCCTTTCCACTCGTGTGTACGCTTACCGCGCAATGATTGGCCTCCGGAAGTGTCCCAGCATTCCAAAGTCGTCCTCTCTGGTCTTCCCCCCACCCGCTCTGTGGCCGTGATGAAACAGTCCCTGCCCTGATCAGATTCCCGGGATTTTCGAATTTCTCGTCTGTTTCACTTCCTGTTCTCTTCCTCGTGGAGTGGAGTGCAGCTCCGATCATCAGTAGCAATGGCAGCCCGTCGTGGAAGACACACACCCCTTTGGAGCACGGCAGAGGTGCTGGACCTGATCAGCATCTGGGGAGAGTCCGCTGTGCAGGCGCAGCTACGCGGCAGCAGGTGAAATTATGATACATTTGGCATAATTTCTCGGGCCATGTCAGAGAGAGGTTATGATAGAGACACTGTGCAGTGCAGATCAAAGGTGAAGGAGCTAAGAATAATCTATCACCGAGCGAAGGAGGCAAACCGCCGTTCTGGATCAGCGCCTGCTACATGCAGGTACTATAAAGAGATAGAAGCCATCCTCAGTGGGGACCCCACAACCACTGCAAAGAGTCCCGTGGACACATCGGCCCCCCCCTCATCCAGTGAATGCCAGACCCGAGCAGGATGAGGACGTGATCGAGGAGGAGGAGGAGATGGAGGATGACCTGGAGGAAAGCGCAACAGCGTGTAGCCAGGAGCTCTTCTGCACCCCCGCTGAGACGTCCTCCCAAGGCATGAATTGCAGCGTGTCCTCTGAGGCGGCAGAAGGGGGTTCCGGTAAGTTTCTCTTTCGTGCAGCTATGGCTCCTGCTAAAATATCATTGTCCGGGGTGGGGGTGCTTGCTGTCTTGGTCCCCACTGTGCACGCTCTTTACTCTGCATTCATTAGAAGTGCATCAATATAAGCAGTGATTGTCAAAAAATCATCTGTATTTAGGTCAGTAAAGGTTTCCTCGATGTACCTCCAGAGCCTACTACTCAGGTTAGATGGGAGAACGTTTGTGTCTACGCTCCCAAAGACGGATACTCTGCCTCGCCAGCTCAAAGCACAGCCCTGGGAACCATGGCAGCACACAGTGCAGCAGTATATGGTCCTGGCTTGCAACCGGTGGCATGTAGGATATGTATTCTAGCTGGCAGGGGCACTCTGAGGAGAGAGATATCGGGTTCCATCTGTGTGCCCTATGCAGAATGTCAGCCCCCAGTAAGCTTTCTATTAGGACGTACCTTGTCCGCTTCAGCGAAGCATAGGATGTTGACTGCCCTGAACCTTCCAGTGGAATGTGCTACTGGAAGGTTACATTGGTTATCTAGGCTATGTGTTAACAACAGCTTTATTATTATTTTTTTTTTTAGATTCGACCTTCATAAGGCCGGAGTCTACCCCAGCTGACCGCATGAGAAACATTCGGCGGCGTGCTCGAAGAAACAGGGAGGATATGTTTCAGGACCTGCTGAAAACAGCACTGGAATCCACGAGGGAGAATCGAGCCTGGAGAGAGGAATACCAACAGAGGAGGCAGAAACACAGGGACGAACTGATAAGCGTCATGAAGGAGCAAACAGAACTGCTCAAGAGCATGATTGCTTTGCAGACCCAGGCGATTAATGTACGGGCTCCACTCCATACAGTTCAGCCGTGTCTGCCTCCCACACCTCGTAGTCCTTCAAAGAATTTCTTTGAAGGCCACCCGTCCCCCTGGTACACTGCAACATCCAGTCCCCCCCAGAGCTACTTTTTAGAGACCCGCAGCTACACCCACCTGTA
>ML685781.1:1485992-1529761 GCA_007922175.1 Pelusios castaneus
CCCCCCCCCTTTAGGTTTTAATAAAAACAGTGACAAATAATTTGAAGAGTGGCTTTATTTGTACACATTGAAAATCTCATAAGGTGCACCTGATGCGTCCTGGAAGTTAACTAGGAGAGGGCATCATTGAATTGGTCCCTGAGTGCCTCCCTTATGCGAGCAGCTTCTCCTTGGGCCCCCCTAATATTCCTAGTGGCTGGCTGTTCGTATGCTTCCTCGAGGCGCTTCCTCGAGCCCACCTGGGGGAAAACTTTTCTCCCCTACTTTCACAAATGTTATGAAGGACACAGCACGATGCAATCACAGCAGGGATGTTGTCCTCCGCCAAGTCCAGCTTCCCATAGAAACATCGCCAGCGCCCTTTTAAACAGCCGAAGGCACACTCCACAGACATTCTGCAGCGGCTCAAACTGTAATTGAACCGCTCTTTGCTGCAATCTAGGTTCCCGGTGTACGGCTTCATGAGCCATGGCATCAGTGGGTATGCTGGGTCTCCGAGGATGACTGTGGGCATCTCCACATCCCCCACAGTAATTTTTTGATTAGGAAAGAAGGTACCCCCTTGCAGCTTCCGGTACAGACCAGTGTTCCTGAAAATGCGGGCATCATGCACCTTTCCCGACCACCCAGCATTGATGTCCGTAAAACGCCCCTTGTGATCCACGAGTGCTTGCAGCACCATGGAGTAGTAGCCCTTCCTGTTGATGTACTCGGTCGCGAGATGGTCTGGAGCCAAAATAGGGATGTGTGTGCCGTCTATGGCTCCCCCCTGCAGTTAGGGAATCCCATGGCAGCAATGCCGTCCACAATCTCACGAACATTGCCCAATGTCACCGTCCTCCGTAGCAGAACGCGATTGATGGCTCAGCACACTTGTGAGAGGGCTAATCCGATGGTGGACCTCCCGACTCCAAACTGGTTTGCAACCGACTGGTAGCAGTCAGGAGTCGCCATCTTCCAGACAGCAATCGCAACACGCTTCTCTACGGTTAGGGCTGACCTCATGTTGGTGTCTTTTCGTCGCAGGGCAGGGGCCAACTCTGAACACAGTTCCAGAAAGGTTGCTTTCCGCATTCAAAAGTTCTGTATCCACTGCTCGTCATCCCACAGCTGCATAACAATGCGATCCCACCACTCAGTGCTCGTCTCTCGTGACCAGAAACAGCGTTGCACCGTGTGCAGATGATCGGTGAAGGAGCTGAGTAATGCGGTGCTGTTGCTCTGCATGGCATCGATCAGCCCCTGATCCTCAGCGTCCTCGTCTGACTCAGAGCTCATTGCGTACTGAGCAACCAGCCGAGATGTATTTAGAATGCTGAAGGCGACAGTGGAGATCAGAGCAGGATCCATGCTGTCGCTGTTGTGATTGCTCGCAAGTAGTGCATCACTGCACTGTTGAAAATAGGCGCGAGTTGCTATTGGCAACGAGGAAGACGCAAGGGGAACACAGTGCACAACGGGAAACTGAGATTTTACCCATGGCGCTTTGCATTCCTTTCCTTCATCCCATGATTCCAAGCGCAGATTGAGGGAAAATTGAACTGTGGGATAGGTGCCCAGAATTCATTGCACTACACCGCGATATTGCAAAGAATTCTGTTGCGTTACAAGGAGCGACGTGTGTACGTGCTATCCCGCAATAAAGGTCACGTGTTTTTTATAGCGCGATTGCCATGTTGCGCTTTAATCTGATCATGTGTACATAGCCTTACTATACATAGGGCCTGATCCTGCAAGGTTCTGAGTGCCTCAAATTCCCATTGGCTTCAGTGGTTATTCAGGTTGCTCGGGAAGTGCTCAGAACTTACCAGCATTGGTTCCATACGTTGCCGGGTATATTTCTACAGGAGCACATGGTAACTGCAGATGGACCTGATTAGTAACAACAAACCCAACCTATTCCAGATTTTCTTTTATTTATTTATTATTATTATTATTATTATTTATTTTTAGAAGGGGTTGGCATGCAGGTCGAAAAATTTTTCAGATTTGATTCCCCCATTTCAAATCTACTTCTACTCTTCCGATTACAGCTGGAATGTAAAATTCAAAGAGTTTATTTCCCAAATCAAAGCCCAAGATGCAGAGACACAGCAAGAACTGTCGATCACTTGATTTTGAGCCAATGGATCACAAGTTCTTGAGGTCATCAAGCATAAACACAAACCATAACCATGGGTCATCTTGAATTTGAACCACAGCATAAACCTAGCTTGGATCCAAACATGTCTTCTTTGAGCTATCTGCTAAAGTTCTAAAGTGCAAAGTGTTAAACATCTATGCAACATCTGGAAAAATAATACTTCAGTGTATTTCAAAGAGATCAGGGGCCAAATTTTTTTTGAGTTACACTAGGGAAACTGTGAACATAATTTAGCTCTTGTTCAGTAATTTAATGTAAATGCATAGCTCTGAATTTTGTTAATATGTGTGGAAAAACCCTCTTATGTGCTCAAAACTAAATTGTCTATGATATTTTTGTCTTTCATACTTTGAACAAGCATTGATTACTTCATTCTTTCTTCAGTGGAGCTGAAATTAAAATGGATGATTTGGTTTACGTGTGGGTTCAGGTGATTCCTTCCTCATTTCCAAACTTTTAGTTTTAACTAATACATTTGCAGAAGGGATTTCATAACATTGTGTTTGCATTGTTTTCCTTTTTAAAAAAATCAACTCTACATGCATTCATAAATAATTTAAAAAAATCTAGCTCTCAGAATAAAAGTTGGTATTTAACAACTTTCCTCATAGTTGAGTGGCAAAAACGAGAGTCCTGTGGCACCTTATAGACTAACAGATTTCTTCGGGCATAAGCTTTCATGGGCTATAACCCACTTCGTCAGATGCATCTGACAAAGTGGGTTATAGCCCACGAAAGCTTATGCCCGAAGAAATCTGTTAGTCTATAAAGTGCCACAGGGCTCTTGTTGTTTTTGCTGTACACAGACTAACAGGGCTACCCCTCTGGAAATAGTTGAGTGGCTGACTCTGGAATCTCAGTGCAGAAAATATTATAGATCTTACATAAACATAGGCAGAATTATATTTCCATGAATTTTCTGTAAGGTAGGAAGTAATACAATGGTCTTAAATTATAAATTAAGGCACAGAGTATGTCACAATATATTCAGTAAATGATAATAAAAACTACAGTAAAATGCAGAGGGAGGAATTGCATCTGGTTGAGAAATTACTGAATGTTTCAACCCAAGGAACAAGAACACAGAAAATTGAGGGTTGGCAGGTGGGTGAATTCCCTACTAGACTAAACCAGATTTAAAGTAGGTCAGATTTTTCCCTTTTGAGAATCAGGATAAGGAATATAACTCTGTGTGACATGTGATCCATTATATTTAATTTTCTTCATTTCCATCATCTCCCAGGAGCCTTGCAGACTGAAAAGCTTGGGTTTTACAGCTATGGCAATTATCTAAATTCATACTATAGAGTTACCTGCAATCATTTTCATTAGACTTTAAGGATCTGTCAACATTTTTGTTATGGTTCCATTCTCCCCCCTTAATTTAAAATTTGGCTGCTAAAATTTGCTCCAGCTAAAACTTGGAACTTACACTCTTGCAGACAGGCTTTAGTGAAAATATGTCCTGGACCTGTCTGCAACTTTACTCATGTAACTCTTCTGCCAGGTGGTGTTGGCAGTAATAAGGGCTGGGATCAAATAGCTAGGGATTCCTCTTAAGAGAACAAAATACTATTGGCTCAAGCCCCACCAAAAAAACCTGGGTTCACTAAATATCTTCATTGAGTGCACTTAATGAGCAATACTTCCCTACCCACAAACACCAATTCTGTGCAAGAAAAAAGAAATATTTTATTTAGGGAAACAGCATCAACTTGGGAAAAAACAGCAACAGCATATCAACATTTATATTAAGAATAATTTTATACTGAAGGTTGGGTGAAAGCTAACTGATGCTGGTTGACCCTTTATTCGGGATAAACGTAAAAATCAATTAAGTTTCTTTATGGACTAGATAGCTGAATAATAGGAACCTCCACTCAAAACACAAGCCACATACAAGGTTGGAGAAAGAGCTGATCTCTGCAGTTTGGGGGTTTCCCCTGGGGGACAGCATGAAAATGCGTAATATTACAGGCTGGGCATTGTTCGATGGAGCGTTTGTGTGTGAGAGGGGTGTATTGAGAGACGGAGGCTTCCCCCTCCCCCATGTGTGTGTGCGTGCATGCATGCGTGCATGCATGACTGTTGTTTGATGAAACTTTCCATGTGTGTGGGTCTGTGAGAGAAGACGGGACCGAAACTACAGAGAACTACACAGAGCAAACAGCTATGAGAGAACTAGAGAAACACTTGTAGCATGAACCTGAAAAAAATTCCAAGAAAAGAGATTTTGTGCTCACTTGTAAGAGGCTTAGAAGCATGAGCAAAGAATCTGTCTCCAACTGTTTGATTCTTACTGTGTTCAGGGAAGTAGGACTTCATATAGATACCTTGTTCACAGAATTGCATCAAAGAACTACCTGACTTCATCAACAATGTGTCCCTCTAAGAGACACAACCTGCAAGATTCTGTACGTTGGCTAATCACTCTGGTCAAAAGGCCTAACAAAAGTAAAACACCCGCACAGTAACTTTGGCAATAATCTTTGCCTCAGTTCCCCACCTGCCAGTGTGACTACCCTATAGGGAAGTGTCCCTTTAATGCATTACTTCTTCCTTCCCCCTCCATTACACCTCATTCATGGTTTGGTGTCAATGGATGATCAAAGAGTCCAGGAGTGTAGTTCTGGCAGCCTGTCTCCAGACCGTATGGGAAGTGCTACCTGGTCTGTTCATGAGGTTCCACCACCTCCATTTATTCCTTGCCATGAGACAAGAACCCTTTCCCCCTCTTACTTCTCAGTTCAGTCAAACTGCCTCAGCAATTTAGTGTTTCTGTACAGTTTTGGTGACACCCTAAAGTGTCATTTGGAGGTAGAAAGCTTACACAAATGAATTCTTTCTGTGGCCTTATTTTCCCTTGTACAACAACAGATGGTGGCAGATTGCCTCTATGAAGCTTTTCTCTGCTCTTTCCCCTGTTCACCAAGCAATGGTTGCAGAGAGCTCCCTACCCCAGGAACCTACATGGAATTTTGAGAACAGCACAGATTGCAGGAGGCAAGATTGCGAAGGAGGCAAAGGAAGTCGGCCTGTGTACACATGGCTCAAATGGTAGCTGCATTTGCAGCATAACTGTAAACAGTTCTGTTAATAAAGAGACAGATTAATTTTAGGAGTAAAGAGTCTTCTCATGTTATTACCCAGTATGCAGTGTGTTTAACATCTACACTCTATAGCTAGAAGACACAGGGCTTACACTTGCTATCTGTGCACCATTTTTAGGCCACAGACACAAAAATTGAAGGGCTGAAAGAGAGAAAAAATTCACCATGCTGTCTAATTTGGTTCTCTTGAAACTCTCTGGTAAGTGAATGAGATATGTAATACTGACTTCTAGTTATTGTATAATTAATGGCTACTAGTACCACATCTGATGAAACAGTGAGGCCCATTGAGCAAGGGTGACAGATCTGGGCTCACGGTACCCGCAGGGCTCTTGGGAGATGTAAACCAACAGCGAGAGAAGCCTACATGCAAGGAGATTGACTTGAACTTTAGGAGAAAAAAGAACACCAGGACCCTCACCAAGCTCTCAGATGCTTCTGATGACACCTAAGCTCTATGCTCAGTCAGGTGTAATGGATGGCATGTAACTGTTCTGCCGAAGGAGCAGCCCCAGGAAGGAATTATGACACAAAAAGTCATCATCCCTTTTCTATTTCCTTTTGCTCCAGGGTTGGGCAATGGAAAAAACAGCAAGCAGTTTGTTTACATTCACACTGCTCAACACGTAAAAGTGTAGACGCAAAGCTCCACCCACTCCTCTCCTTTTCACCCATTTGTTCACAGAATATCCAATAGACAGGGCTACAATCCACACCTGAAGTGAACTTGAGAGCCAGCAAGGCCAAGCAAGGGGATAGGGTGAGGTTGAATCTACTTGCTCTCACTTCCCATTGCGGCTCAGCAAAAATCCCAACGTGGCACAAAAAGAGCATAGGAACCCATCAGGGAGGAGGGAGATCCAGTGCTTTTCCCAAGTGAAGATATAATCTCCATCCATGCTTAGCAAATTAGGGAGCGTGGTTCACAACTACACAAAACCTTGAATCCAACACTCAGTTTGAGTGGGTTTGAGACTAAATGCAAATATTTTCTACAGCTCTACTTGAATGCAAGAGGAATGATGAGAACGCAGGATATTGAATTCAGAATTGTGTACAAGTGAATCTAGCTCTATCTAGCAACCTCAGCCCCTCTGGCACTGAAAGTCTCTTATAATTTCACTGCATTTGAATTCATGTTTACAGTCTGATATCACAATTTACAAAGGCTTTCATAACGTACTGTAGTAACCTGATAGAAAGAGGTTATTTAACCCACCTAGGTCCATCCACTACTGCACCTTTAGTTTTCTTGAAAGTGATGGTATTTTGTGTAAAATAAAATAAATTTTGCTAACCCATGTAGGAGTTTTGATACCAAAAAAAATAAAATGACTATAACAGGCCTTTTAAAAATTGAGGGCCAGAACCTCAACTGACATAAATTGGCATAGCCTCACCGAAGTCAGTTTATTGAGTCGAATCCACCAAAATCACAAGACTGGCTTACATTTATTTATTTAAATCTCCTAGTGTCATAGTTTTAAGTTTTCATATTTTCAAATTTCACTTTGCAATAATGAGGGATGGAAAGATACTTTTTATTAAAAAATTAATGAAAGCTGAGATTTTCCTGTTATCACATGCCTCCAGGAGCTGGGACTTTGAAAAAAAGCAATAAATATCAAAAGAATCATAATAAAATCATAAGAATTTTCAATTCTGTCGATGAAACTGAAATCTGAATCTGGTCCTCAGGATTATCCTTATATCTAAATTTCTTTGTTCCTGATATGTCCAATTTGTAAATGATAGATCATTTGTAATTTTTCCCTCTCTCTTTCTATATTAAGTTCTATCTTAACTCTCTTTTCTTTTTAAAATAAATCTTAGACTAGTACATAAGAATTGGCTGTAAGCCAATGTTCCAAAGGGGTAGCCGTGTTAATCTAGTTCAGCAAAACAAACAAGGAATTCTGTGGCACTTTTAAAGACACTCAAGAATTTATTTATAGCATGAGCTTTCATGGGAGAAAATCCCATTTTGTCAGACGCTTTGAAGATGGGGAACTTACTTTAAAAGTGCCACAGGACCTCTTGTTTATAGTAGATATGGTGAAGCTGCCGATTTGCAAAAGTCCTTCTAGAATCAGTTCAATAGGTTGTAGTCCAATAGCTAGTCCATGTGAGGAATTTGTTCAAATTCTTCCATGAGAATTTGCAGGGATATTTCAGGATCACTAGCAATCTCAGCCTTGAAACTTGAACTTCCCTTGACAAAGTTTAAGCAGATCTAAAATAAAACAGGATCAGGCCTGACTTCCTTTATAACTGAAGCAAGTTGGATGCTGACAGGTAATTCCAAAACATGGGGTTTGATGAAAGTGAGCTGACTGTTTGATTTCTATTCAGTGGGACAATATGTGAAGACAAACAGTTCACAGGTAGTTTTGCAACGTGGAGTCACAAATTTCAGAAAGGCAATAATATTACACCATAAATTCCATCTATATGTTAATATCCCTTTCTGATCTCTGAATCAACAGACTATAATAATGAAAAATCACAGACAGGATCAGAATTTTAGCAGCTACAAGCTAATTAGGTCCCATTCTTAAACTTCTAGCAAGATATAGGTAAGCATAGACAGATAAAATTCATATCTACTTTTGATTTGCTATCAATACAGGCCTACATTTCAAAGGCTCTAGTCAGTTTACTATGAATGGCCCTGTTTACCATTTCAATACTCTTCTAACTTGTCCTTAAAGGTTGCTTTCAGGTCACTTAGCCTGCTGGTCATTCAACACTTGCTGGCTCAGCATCACAAGCAACCTCTCTAGTGATAAACATTGTGTGTTATAAGCAGGCAAAGGCAGCTAGATCACAAGCTATTACAGAATCCCAGCAATAGCAGATTGGTAGTACTCAAAATTACACTGAATATATTCTTCAGACGTAGATTTGTAGCAATTCCTCACGGCAGGGTATGCATCTGAGCTTCTGAAGTGGCATTTACATCTATCAGTGGTCCATTACTTTGCATCTCAGTGCCAGATTAGCCACTAAGTCCATGAAGGAGTCAGCAGTTGCCCTTCTTCCCAACCAGTAATCACATCCCCCGTGACATGAAAACAACACAGAGAGCTGTAAGATCTTTACCCAAGAACATTTTATTGTTGTTTCACTCCTGAGCTCTTTGTTCAAAATGAAGTTCCTTGTGAAATGATATGTTGCACATTTATTGCCATAGCTTTAATTAGCTTCATCCTTAGAATTAATAGTAGGAACACAGGAACATTTAAAATATATAAAAAATGTGTAAATGTAGCAGCTGCTGCTGCTTTAGCTGTTTATTTTTTTAAGTATGTTTTCCCCTCCCCAATCTACTGAACACTGTTTTACAAAGGTCAGAGAGCTTATGCTGTACAAATTGTTGTCTATTTTATATAGCTGAGTTCAGATGACTGATATGAGGACCCCTGAAAGCCAAATTCTGACATCAGGCTCTTAGCAACGATGACACCAGATGCTGCCAAACACATTTGTCTCCTCTGTTTTGAAATGTCAGGTTGGTTCTGGGAGACAAGGGAGAAGCCAGCTCTATGAAAAAAAAAAATTCTTAAGTGGGCTGTTGTTTCATACCAATTACAGATCACAAATTTTGCTGCTACTACAAATTACAGGTCCCCCCAGCACATGGATAATACTAACACCATTTTCCACCGTTTGCAAAATATTGCTACTGAGTTTATGTACATAGACTCTAGAAAATGTCACTGACACAATGCAGAACCGCAGAGCTATCACTTATTACACCATTCTGCATTTGATGAAGAATAAAGCCTGAGGGAGGGGATGTTGGGGTGTTCAAAGGCAAAAAGGACATTTAGGCACCTAACTCGCATTGCAAGTCAGTGGGAGCTGGGGGCCTAACTGCCCTCTATGGTTCTTAAAAACCTCTGCTCACCTTTACCCTCCACCTCAATTCTAAGAAATCATCATCACACAAGCATTTCCTTTTGCAAACATTCTGGAGATTCAAAATCTCCCAACCAAATAGATGTAGACAACAAATTAAAAGGGCTACAATCACTGATGAAGCAAGTTTGTTGTTTTCATTATCAGTGGAGACATTTTTGAACCAGCTGCAAGAGCTGGCAGTGATGGACAGAAACAGGTTTTCACTGGGGGTGTGTTCTCGCTAAGAGGTCCTGAACTGTTTACCTCAAAAGCATCCTCCATCAGGACTCACCCATGTGGAGTCCTCCAGGATTCTATCCTTCATCCTTTTCTACTCAAAATCTATATGAAACACCAATGGGAACTCATAGAATCATAGAAATGTAGGGCTGGAAGGAACCTTAAGAAGTTATCATCTCCAGATTCCTGCATGGTGGCAGGACCAAATAAACCTAGACCATCCCCGATAGGTGTTTGTTCAACCTTTTCTTATAAACTATCAGTAATGAGGATTCCACAACTTTCCTTGTCTATTCCAGTGTCTATTCCAAGTCTATTCCAGTGCTTAACTACCCTTAAAATTAGAAATTTTTTCTTAATATCTAACATAGCTCCTTTGCTTCAAATTAAGCCCATTACTTCTTGTTCTACCTTCAGTGAATATGGACAACAATTGACCAAATTCCTCTTTATAACACTTTTTAACGTATTTGAAGACTGTTATCACCCCATCTGTCTTTTCTTCTCTAGACTAAATAAACCCAGATTTTTCAAATCATTCCTCGTAGATCATGTTTTCTAGATCTTTAATCTTTTCTGTTGCTCTCTCCGGAACTTTCTCCACTTTGTCCACATTTCCTAAAGCAAGAAGCCCAGAATTGGACATGGTATTCCAGCTGCAGACTCGCCAGTGCAAAGTATTGAAAGACAATTCTTTCTGCCTTTTATGTCCTTTACAAGGTGTAACTCCTTTTGTGCCATAAGCTATGTATATACTACACAAATATGTCGACATATCTCATCAACTCTCAGCCACCAGTGTAATAATACTGCCACACTTGAGTTGGTGGAATGCATCCTCATTGGGACCACTTCCACCAACATAAGTGGCAGTATTGGGATGTTGAGAAAGCTCTCTCAACTTCCTGCTGGGAACCCACTCACTTCAGCTGCTCCAGGCATGGCTGCTGCCCAGGACCCCAGCCAGCCCCAGCTATGCCCGTGACTCCAGCAAGCCCCAAAGCCTGCTTCTGCCAGGACCCAAGCAAGCCCTGGAGCAGTTGCCGCCTGGGACGCCAGCAAGTCCTGGATGGCTGCAGCAGACCCCTGCAAGCTATCTGCTCTTTCCTCCCTTACTTGTCAATTTCACTGCTCTCTTAGAGCAGTGAAATTGACACATATGATAGCTCCTCCACCTCTTTGAGGGGACACAGTGTTTACACTTAGCTCTGTCATCAAAAGCCTATGCCTCTTGTTTAGGTGGTTTTATTTTGTCAGCAGAACAGGGCAGTTTGTCAGCAAAGAGGTGAGTGTAGTATGCACACCAAGACTATTTTGTCCACAAAAGCTGACTTCTGTTGGCAAAACTTCCTAGTGTGTATAAATCCGTAGACTTTCCTCACTGCCTTCACCATTTGGGCTGCACCGTCAGAATGTGCCATTGATATTCAGTTCTCTGTTTGCTTTGGATTCTACTGTCTTCTTGCTGTAGCAGACCCAAATCAATCTAACACTGCTGACATCAATAACATCGGACCAGAAATAAATTTGCCACCTAAGTACAGCGGCTGGGATCAGGATGAAAATAAATTGGCTACAGCTCAGCCCAGATATGACATATGTTAATGGAGGGCAGGACAGGAATAGTTAAAGGCATGGATTCAGGACATCTATTGCACCTTTCATCAAAACAGAGAGCAGAGTTAGGGATCTACTGGATCTATCACTAAACCTGGATTCCCAGATATACATAATGGCTCACAGAATTTTACATGATATGCTGCAGGCCAGAGAACTGCTACTCTTCCCTTCTAATGCAATATCACATTGGCCACACACATTTGTCTACTCCTGGCTCAATTACTGTATATCACTGTGGCCAGGAAGATTCTCTAAGCCCACCTGAAAGCTCCAGTTAGTCCAGACCAAATTGCCTTCTTTCTGGGTGTGGCACACTGTCCTAGGCATCTTGATTCTGTTCCCACGTCTCTGCACAAACAACCTATTCACTACTAAGTGCAATGCAAATAACCACATCCTCAGCCAGTGTAAATTAGCATTAGTCCCCGTGCTTAAATTTGTGACAGGGCTTGCCAGGGCTGAGCCCAGCACTTCTGGAATTACTAAATCAGTAGTACTACATCTTTAAAAGTGCCACAGGACTCTGTTGTCTTTCTACAATAGACTAACACGGCTACCCCTTTGGAATGTAAATTTAGCTACCTTTAATATGATTAGTATTTGGTTCTTTAAAAAAAATAGCTAGCAATTTAAGAGCCTATGTCAATGGAGTTCATGCACACTATCAGCTCTTTTGTTGATAAAGGGAGCAGAGCACTGTGGGTAGCTGTGGAATGTGGGTGTACAGAGCTTCTATGTCCATAGTGAACAAACAGGACAGTCTCTGCGCAAATGAATAAACGGAAACAAATCTGACATCAGAAATAACCAGCATTAAAAAACCAATAGGGGAACACTTCAATCTCCCTGCTCTCTCAATGGACGAGATGTTAATAGCCATGCTTAAGCACATGGATTACAAATCAAAGCTTCAAAGAGAAACTTCAGAATTGAAATTTATATGCAGATTTGACATCAATTTAGGGTTAAATAGGGACTGTGATTTCTTTTCTCATTACAACAGGTAATTCTGCTTTCCTTTTTCCTTCACCTCCCTCTAATATGCTGTTCTCCACTGTTTGAATCTAAACAACTACATAGATTTGCGGTAACAGTCTGACCTGATTCTATGACTTACACTTCCCTGCATTTATTTTCTTCCCATTCATCTGTAGTTAACCATCTTCAGGTGACTGCATTTCTTTTCCTCCCATTCATCTGTAGTTCTCTATCTTCAAGCGAAGTGGAATTTTCTCCCACGAAAGCTCATGCAATAAATTAAAGAGCTACTAGACTCCTTGTTTGTTTTGTTGAACTAGACTGACACGACTACCCCTTTGGAACTTTTGGGGGGCAGTGAATGTGATCACATGCGGTCTCTTTTAAATTCAGACAGCAGCAGCTGGAGGCAACCAATCCTCAGGCAGAAGCTTCTGGACAGACATCATCTGGATTCTCCCATCTTCCCACCCCAGCTCAGTGGACTGGTACACCCATGAGGGGAGAGGGACCCAGCCTTTGCCTCCCTCCCTCGTTCTGCACAGCATTTCAGGAGTCACACTGCCCTGCAGGTTAGGGCAGGCTGGACTGCATTTTCTGCCACTGTGGAGAGAATTCTCAACATCGAGTTATCTGAAAACTTCCTGAGGCTTTGAAAGGAGAAAGGGTGGATGGTTGCAAAAGAGCCAAGCTCAAATTGCTTACCAGAGCAATCATGATGGGCATTGTGGGATACACCTGGAAGTCATTTACAGTGATATAACCAAAGGCAGTGCCTATATATATTGATGCTTTGTCACTTAAACTTTGTCCAAAAAAAGGGATCTATGCCCCTCATCGAGGTGGTTTCGGTCTGTTGAAAAAACAGGGCAGTTTTGTTGGTGAGGGGGTAATTGCAGTGTGTTTTGCTGAAAAAAAAACCTGACTTTGGTTGGCAAAACTCTCTAGTGTAGACCAGCCCCAAGTGACTTGCACAATATCTACACTATGGCTTCTGTCAGCATAATTTATGTCTCTCAGGGATATGAATAAACATCTCCCCAGAGCGACATAAGTTACACTGACATAAGCGCCAGATTGGACAGTGCTATGTTGAGTATCTGATCACCAGTAACTTTTTTAGTGAAGACTGAAGCAAAATAGGCATTAAACACCTTGTCTTTCTTGATGTCATCAGTTATTAGCTCTCCTTCCCACTTATTAGCTCTCCCGCCGACATAGCTGCTGTCACTCACAGGGACTGGAATAGCTAAACCATCAGCTCAGAGCAACTACATTAGACAGCTGTATCTTCTCTAGTGTAGCCATAGTCCTTGACAGTTAAGTCCCATTTTCAAAAGTGACAGGCAATTGGGGGGCAGATTTTAAAGGTATTTAGGCATCTAGCTTCCATTGAAATCAATGAGAGGTAGGCACATAATACCTTTTTTTGGATTTGGACCTTAGGAGGCTTTGGCTTCGTCTATGCTAGCAAGTTAGGTTGACATCAACCTAGCTGTGCATGTGTCTACATTTAAATTTGTCTCATACTGATGTGAGCTCTCCATTAGGCTGAAATAGTAACACCACCTTCCTGAACTGCATTAAGCTGTGGTTGATGTACGGAGATCTTTCAAAAACCTCCTGAGCTTTATAGCTCTTCATTGAGCACTACTGATCACCCTTGTGCCTGGCTGTTCAAACTCAGCAGACATCTACTCCACCTCTGCCCTCCACACCCCCCAGCATCTTTTCACCCTTTGCTTCACAGATATTATGCAGTACACAGCAGGCAACTATCATCATTGGTATATTTTTCTCATTGAACTCCACCGTAAACAACAACGGCATTCCTTCAATACACCAAAAACTTATACTGACATTCTGCATCTGCTGCACAAGTAGTGGACTCTTTCCTTGGTGCTGCTGAGGTGGCTGGTGTATGACTTCAAGAGCCAATAGAGTAAAGAGTAGGCTGGGTCCCCCAGGATCACTACCTCTGGAAATGTTGAAATGCCAATAATCCACTGGTCAGAAAAGAAAGTCCCTGTTTGTAGCTTTCTGGCTAGTCCTCTGTTCTTAAAGATGTGAGCATCATACACCTTCCCTGACCAGCCAATACTGATGTCAATGAAGTTCTCTGGTGATCCAACAGCCTTCACAGAACCATAGAAAACCAGATCTTTCCATTGATACACTCTGTGATAAGATAGTGTGATGCCAAAATAGGGATATGCGTGATATACATCGTCCCACCACTGTTCAGAATCCTCATTGTTGAAAATCTATCGAGTGCCAAGTATCACAACCCTGCATAGCAGGAGGCAATTAAAAGCCCTGAACACTTGTATAACAATGGGCCCCAAACAGGGCAGATTAAAGCAGGGGCTCAAGCAGTGGGTAAGTATGGAGTGTTGGGCTGGCCCTTCAAAATGTGTGAGCGGCTCACAAGGCTGAGGGGTGGCTACTCCTATTCCCAAACACCCCCTGCATATGGTGAAGGGCCTGCCATGATAGGCTTGAAAAGGCCAAGCCATTTTGTAAAATATATGACCCAAATCCAACCTTTAAAAACATATTGTAGGAAAATACAAGTAGGCATGGGCTTTGATATGAAGGTGTATTGTTACAAGTTTCTTGATGATGTTTACATCTATATGGTTAAAGATTAGCAAGTTAATTGAACTGCTTCCCTATCTGTTACTATTCTTCTATTTGAAGAGGTTAACAGGGAACATTAACATCTAGATGGACCTTTGATGCATCCATGATTTTAAAACCTTGAAGGGCCACCAGTTTATTTAATTAAAAATAAATTAAAAATCAATTAACTGAATTAAAATTTATTGTATTATTATTTATTTAATTAATTAATTTTTAGAGGGTTTTTTTTTTTTAAAGAAAGAAAAAAGGAAAAAGAAAAGGAAAGAAAGAAGAGAAAGAAAGGACTGCATACATCTCAAATCCTGGAGGTGAAGCAAGCAGCCATAGCCCGGTTCCCAGCTACAGGAGGCGGGCTGGGCTGGACCCCCCAGCACGGAGCCCCCCCAGGGGAACTCACCTCACACTCCCAGTCCCCCTTAGAGTCCCTGAACCCAAGTACTGTCCAGCCCGGATGTTCCCCAGGCCCTCAGTTCCTGCTCCCTGGGCTCCCCATTCCCCAGCAGCTCCCTGGCCCTGGGTCCTTGACCCTCCCATCCCCAACCCCCAAACGGCTCTCCAGCTCTGTTCCCCAACCCCCAGTTCCCCATCAGCTCCTCGGCCTCCGACCCTTCTGGTCCCCACTGGCTCCCATTCCCTAACCCCCCATCAGTTCTCCGACCCTCCCAGCCTACGTTCCCGGCCCCCCATTGGCTCTCCAATCCTCCCAGTCCCTGTTCCCGACCCCCCATCGGCTCTCCAACCCTCCTGGTCCACAGCCCCTGTTCCCCGACCCCCCAACGGCTCTCCAACCCTCCCAGTCCCCAGCTCCATTCCCTGAACCCCCATCAGCTCTCCGACCCACCCAGCCCCCGTTCCTGGCTCCCCATTGGCTCTCCAACCCTCCCAGTCCCCGGCCCCATTCCCTGAACCCCCATCGGCTCTCCGACCCTCCCAGCCCCCGTTCCCGGCCCACCATCAGCTCTCCGACCCTCCCAGTCCCTGACCCCCATTCCCCGGCCCCCCAGCAGCTCTCCAACCCTCCAGGCCCCCGTTCCTGGCCCCCCATGGGCTACCCAACAGTCCCAGTCCCAGCTCCACAGAACTCCCTCCTCCATCCCCTGCCAACTTACCTTTCAGAGCAAGCTCAGGGCAGGAGATTTGAAAACTCCCCAGGCCGGCTGGCAGCCGCTGCTCCCAGCTAAGCAGCAGCCTGCCTGCAGGGCAGAGCGGAACCTGTGTTCCACCAGAGTTTTCTGGGATCCTGGGCCCCGGAATGCTGGCGCGCAAAATTTGTGGGCCCCAGAACGGCATTCCGGGGCGTTCCGGCCTATTTTAACCCTTGATTTTACTTAAGAAAGTATCTATGAACTGTCATTAAACCCCACAAGGAGAAATTACCTGAATAGGCCAACCTTGCTACAGCTATAAAAGGAAGTTGGGAACATAATCCCTTTATCTCACATCTGCCCCAGCTTCTCAGGGAATGTTTGGGCCACAGGATTGAGATCCCAGCCAGCACTGGCTTGGAATCACCCTGCTAATTCTCATGAGTGAATTAGAGCAAAATCTACACATGGACTATTTGGTCTCTATTCCTTTGAACTGGATTTCTAACAGTTGAAATGAGAACTTAAACCCATCCCGGTATTGGATATATGCCTAAGATCTGTGAACTTTGAATTCTACAGGAAACCTGATGTACTGGACTTTCAAATCATTGTATGTATGTGATTACTTTAACCCTTTAACTGTACTCTCATAGTTTGTTTCTTTCCCTGTAAAATAAACTTTTAGTTTTAGTTACTGGCAGTGTGATATTTTGGGTAAGATCCAAACCTATACTGTCCTGTGTGATTTGGCTGACTCTTTAGGGTCAGGAGAAATCTTTCTGGGTAAAGAGCTTATGGGCTTCGTCTACACTGGTAAATTAAGTCGACTTAAGCTTGGCTTAAGTCGACTCAATGTGCCCTGCGTCTACACTACACTTTGCTTAAGTCGACTTTAATTTTAAGTGTAGACACACTAAGTCGACTTAGATAAGTCGATCTAGCTAAAGTTGACTTAAAAGTGCAAGTGTAGACATAGCCATGGTGACTTCTTGATATCCTGTGTGGGAAATCAGAAGCATTGTTTGTGACAGTTTGTGGAGTTTATCTCCAGGTAACCCACCAATGCTGGGATAATCTGCTCTCCTGTTTGCAACTTGCCCTGATCTTTGAATATTCAGGTGATTTTCCCAGGAGGCCTGGGTCACAGGGCCAAACCATGCCACCCTCCCACCCAGGCCAGGGGGGTGAGACCACCACCATCTGAGCTGGCACTGGGCTTCAGGGCTGGAGAGGGAAAGGCAAGCACCACGTGGTGGGTAAGCTTAAAGAGGGTGGGGCAGAACCAACCCTGCATTTGTGGCTGCCGAGCCTGGCACCTGCTTGGGCTGCTGTGCAGGTACTGAAATTCCCCATCAGCCATGCACAAGACATGCTAGCCAGGGCCTGCCTGGAGCCATGACAGGGCACTCCCACTGGCAGCAGGAGGACATGGATGAAACAGCTCTGCAGAGCTGTGGCAACACAATGCCCCAGCAATCTGGCTTTAAAGGTTTACAGTGCAATCATCACTCACACTCCATTGTCAGTGGAAATCCCCTTCCGATGTCCCTGCACTGGTGGGCTGGGGCGAGCTCAGCACACCGATCCAGGAATGTGACCTAATGCATCCAAGAGTTCCACAGCTGCTGCTTGTCATTCCAAGCCTGCATTATGATGTGATCCCAACAGTAAGTGCTTGTTTCTCATGTCTGGAGGAGACTCTCCTGCATTTGCAGCTGCTCCATGAACACCACCAGCAATCTTGGATCAGTTCTCACTTTGTCCCACAGCAATCTGCAGTCCTGGAAATAGCTATGTTCCCTGCAGCTGTTCCTGTGGCTTTGCAAATACCAGAGACCATGTCCTCCTGTGCTTGCAATGCCCATGACAATAGTACAAAACTGTGTGGGCTCCATGCTTCTGTCACAGATGGCCAACAGCAGTAAGTCCTGTGCAAGTTAGTGGGATTTTCAGAATAGGCATGAAAACTACAGGATGGAGATGGCACTACAGGAGAAAGTAGCATGATGGGAACTTGATCCCACAGTCCCAGTCACCCTGCAGGCCTCATTTCTGCCCCATCATGCACTCCCAAAATTACCCAAAAAGAGTCTCTGCTATACTGTGGTGAATTGCATTCTAGAATACCTACCCATGATGCATCATGGTGTGCATCCAAACAAGGACTGTTGGTGAGTATCTGCACTGTCAATGCAAGGAGCCAAATAAGCATGTGTACACGCAATATACTAACTGTGGCACCTTTATGCTAATGTGACTTGTGTCAGCAAAAGTTTGTTGTGTAGACAAGCCTGTTGAAAGTCAATGGGATAAATGATTCTAAGTTGGAATAGCAGTATAAATCATTTGGGCCAGATTTTTAAAGGTGTTTAACCTCTTAAAGATGCAAATGAGTGCCCCATAGGATCTTCAAAAGTACCCAGGCTCCCATTAGTCAGGTGCTAAGGTGCTTTTGAAAATCCCACTAGGTGTCTAATTATCTTTATAATTCTGGCCCTGGAGTCTTTCAATGCTGAACACAGCAATTCTTGAATACCTTTCAAAATCTGGTCATTAGGGACCTGAATTCCATTGATTTTCAGAGACTTAAGCTCTTAAGTTACAAATCCTCAAAGGTATTTAGGTGCCTGGTGGATGCTCCAAATGCTGAAATCACTTTTGAAAATGGGACAAAAGAGCTTTTGAAGATTTTATCCTTTGTCTAGATTTGCCCTTCATTTCATCTCATCCCCCTCTGTTTTGTTTCTCCTAACTAGAAAAAAAATTCCCTAGTAGGTGTCCAAAGATCACCAGCAGGTGCTCTGTGGATGATCTGTGATTCACAAAGTAAAGCTCAGAACAGCTCAGGAACTGGTGAACTGAGCCATAGAGACTATTGAAAATTCCTTATCTGAAGGGCTGAAGTGAAGTAGGAAGAACAAGACTGACATACCTTGTCTCTGCAGGCTACTTTTTAATAACACACGGAACTATGACTTTATTTATATTATTAATCTTTTAAACACTGAAAATATGCTTGACATTGTACAAAGCACAAATATGAATAATGCTTACCATAAAAAAGTATGTCTAAAAGAAACTCTGGGTATGTCTACACTTGCAGGGCTGCAGAGATCGATGCAGCGAGATCAATTGAGTGGACTGATGCGCTGAATTAATCCGGGAAGCGCTCTCTAGTCAATGCCATTAATCCACCCCATCCCCACCCAAAAGAATAAGGCTGCATTGACTGGAGGGTTTCTCCCATCAATGCTGAACAGTAGAGATGCCACGGTGTAGCAACATAAATAAGTCAATACAGTATGTTGCTTGCGTATCTCCTATAGACCACCAGTAGAAGTGTAGACCAGGCCTCTGATAAGACAGGATGCATTGGGAGATGTAGACTAATAATAGGTTCTAAAGTCAGAAGAGACAACTGTGATAATGTCCAATTTGACCTTCTGCATAACACAGACAAATTCCAAAGGGATAGCCGTGTTAGTCTATTGCAGAAAGACAACAGAGTCCTGTGGCACTTTTAAAGACTAACAGATTTATTTATCACATGAGCTTTCGTGGGAGAAAATCCCACTTCGTCAGACGCTTTGAAGATGGGAAAGTTACAGAATGGGAGGAAATTAAATGCAGGGGAGTGTATGACATAGGATCAGGTCAGGCTGTAACAGCAAATCAAAATAGGTGTTAGGATTCAAACACTGGGGAACAGCACATAGGGGAGGGTGAGGTCAAATCACTTGTTGTAATGAGAGAAAAATCCATAGTCCCTGTTTAACCCTAAGACAACTGAGTCAAATTTGCATATAAATTTGAGTTCTGCAGTTTCTCTTTGAAGCTGTGATTTGTTATTCATCTGTTTCAACACAGCTATTAACGAGTCGTCAAGGGAGTGAGCAGGGAGATTGAAGTGTTCCCCTATTGGTTTTGTAGTGTTGCAATTTCTGATGTCAGGTTTGTGTCCATTTATTCTTTGGCGCAGAGACTGTCCTGTTTGTCCAATAATTTGTCCAGCACAAGAACAAATCAAGACAGACACACCGCCCAGAACCCCATCCAGGGATATTCTATCTACTACCAAAAATACATAAAAGAGGAAATCCCGGACGCCCCATCATCTCAGGCATTGGCACGCTTACAGCAGGATTATCTGGCTATGTGGACTCTCTCCTAAGACCCTATGCTATCAACACACCTAGCTATCTGAAAGACACTACAGATTTCCTTCATAACACAGACAGTTTTCCCAAAATAATTCCTAGATAACATCTTTTAGAAAACATCTAATCTTGATTTAAAAGTTGCTAGTGAGTTTTGAGAATCGAATATTGGATAATTGTTCCAATAGCCAATTACACTCAGTGTAAAAATCAATAGCTTATTTAAGTCTGAATTTGTCTAGATTCCACCTCCAGCCTTCATATCTTTTTATATGTTTGCCTCCCAGACTGAAGAACCCGTTATCAAATATTTGTTCCCCATAAAGATACTTATATACTTTAATCAAGTCACCCCTTCATCTTCTTTTTGTTGCGGTAAATAGATAGAGTTCTTTGAGTCTATCAATGTAAGGCATGTTTCAATCCTTAATCATTCTCATGACTCTTCTCCAAATCCATCTCCAATTTGTCAACGTATTTCTTGAACTGTGGACACCAGAACTGGACACAAAATTCTAGTAGTGGTAGCACCAATGCCAAATATAGAGCTGGTATAACCTCTCGACTCCTACTTGAAATTCCACTAGGCATTCAAGGATTCCTTTTGCTCTTGTGGCCATAGGATCACACTGGGAGGTCATGATGAAATGATTCCCCAAGTCTTTTTTCAGAATCTCGGCATCCCAGGATAGAATCTCCCCCTCCAGTAAGTACGATCTACCTCTTTGTTCCTAAATGTATATGTTTACATTTGGCTGTATTAAAATACATATGATTTGCTTCTGACCAGCTTAGCAAGCAATTCAAATCACTCTGTCAATGCCCCGTCCTCTTCGTTATTTCCCTGTCATTCAATTTTGGGGTCATCTACAAACGAATGTTAATTTATAACTTAATTTTATTGTATTTTTGCTCCCTTACCCATTTAATAGAATGCTAGGGACATACATAGTATTTGACTGATGGAGGTTAGTATCTATAGGCCTTCAGTTAGGAAGGAATTTGAATAAGAAAACATGCCCTGGTACACTGAGATTCAGAGGTTACTCTAAGCGAAGGAAGAAGAATGGAAGAAGGTCCAGAGATGGGAATGGGGGTGCTACTGAATGAGAGATGAGAGAGATTTATATTTATACAATATAAATTTGTATAATTTATCAGCAGATATAAAAATATACATATGTTATTCAGCAGCATATGTATGGTTTTAGTATATGCACAGCAATGCACAGTGACATCCCTACTCCATTCCTGCACAACATACAGTACAGTAGTGACATGAAATATTGACACAGTGGCTTCCTATGACTTCCTGTATTTTATTTAAATTGTATAGTAGCTATACCGTAACTCCACGGGGAACATCAGCATTGACACTCTGAGCGAAATTTTTAAAGGGCCCTAAAGAAGGCTCTAAAATTGTAGCACAGACAACTCGGGCATGCGAAATTGCAGGAAATATTTTGGAATCCTTCTTCAGAAAACATAGCCAGTAAATTATAATTGCACTACTGCAAGATATCTCAGAAAACCATCCAGTTTAAGAAATAACATAGATTAGACAGAAATATGTAAATAGTTAATGTAATCTCCGAAGAAGTCACTTTCCTATTTGGAAAACAAAATCAACATCTTTCCAATGATTAGATTGCTGTGCTTAGTATCAAATGTGCTATTATCTGGGATACTTTGAGATACTAAAACCAGATTCAGTTAAAAAAAATCTGCCCAGCTTTCCTGCGTTGAAATCATGAGCATGCTCCAGAAGAACAGCTTCCACTATCTTAGGCGGTGAGAAAGATGAAACAAATTGTTGCTGAACCAGGTCCCAGAGCATAACCTTGTCTTTCAATGGTGAGTGGTTAGGGTTTTGTGGCTTTCCTCCACAAATTAAAAATAATTCTAAAGCATTCCATATTTTTTCTAGGGGGCGAATTAAGCATTTGCAAATAAATGAGAGTGGTAGTCAGAGTCCTGAAAAATAAAACAGACTTGGCTCATGGCTTTTAAGTATATGGCACAAACCTCATAAACACACACAAGCAGATGAGGCGTTACATATTTTTTTTAGATCCCTTCACCTTATACAAGGTCATATTTATTTAATTGCTATACATAATATTTTGAAATTCTTGCAGAAATGTATCCTATACCGCTTTTACTTAGGTTTTGGATTGAAATAACAGCTTCCAACAGCCTGATTTGAGAATCAGTTCACATCGCCTATTTGCCACCTACTCATCTTCACCAAAAATGCTCCTGGGGGAAGTGTAATGAGAATCAAGCCCAGCTATTCTCATTTGATGGAAGGATGTGACTAAAACTTCAATGATTCTGTGAAACCATTTTTAAAAGTGAAGAAGGTTAGCAGACAGTTTGTAATCTTGGTGTTTGGCAGAGTGGGTTAGAGTAATGCAGTGTCACTAAGACAACAGAGTCCTGTGGCACTTTTAAAGACTAACAGATTTCCACTCTGTAACTTTCCTATCTTCAAGGCGTCTGACGAAGTGGGATCTTCTCCCACGAAAGCTCATGCGATAAATAAATCTGTTAGTCTTTAAAAGTACCACAGGACTCTGTTGTCTTTCTACAATAGACTAACACGGCTACCCCTTTGGAATTTGACTACAGTGTCACTAAGTTACTCTGTCTCATTAAGAATTACCATGAAAATATAAAAGGGAGCATCTACACTTAAAAGTTAGGTAGACTTAAGGAGGCTTAAGTCGACCTAACTTACTCCACGTCCACACTGGGCTTTTATTAAGTCAACTTAAGCTGTTCCTTAAGTTGACTTAATGAAACCTAGTTTTAGGTCGAATGTGTGGATGCCCTAAGTCAACTTCTTCTATAAGTTGACCTAGGGTGGAGGGACAAGGGAGCCCCACATGGCTCCCTAGCAGAGGGGAGCAACCGTGACGAGCCAGCAATCCAGGGCTGGCTCTCCCCGGGACGAGCAGTGAGGAGCTTCCCGGTCTCGGGGACAGCCAGCCCTGCGTGGCTGGCTCTCCCCGAGGGAAGCAGGGGTTCCCGTAGTCTGTCCTGTCCTCAACCTGTCCAGTAAACTTAGAGAGTCTTGTGTAGACTCTCTAAGTTGACTTAGTAAGGTCACCTTTAAGTCCACTTAAGAGTCTTGTGTAGACTCTCTAAGTTGACTTAATACGGTCGACTTAATAAAGTCGACTTAGTAATGTCGACCTACCTTTCTAAGTGTAGACATAGCCAAAGAGATTAAATGAATGAATCCGTAATTAGATCCTGATTCAGCAAAGCACTTGCTGAACTATTTGCACATGAGCAGTCCATATACTTCACTGGGATCATGTAAGCACTGTATGTGTTTGTTATTTTGCTAGATCGGGACCCTTTGCAACAACTCTTTATCTCAAGAGAAGCCCTTTAACTGGGCTCTCAGTAGGAATGGTTCAGCCAGCCTCTTGTGTTCTTCCAGCATTATATACAAATTCTTAACGTTTTTCTGTAAACATTGTTCTCAGTGCAAAATTATTACAAAACTTTTGATAGAAAGAGCTGAGTATTGTCTGGGATTTTCGTGCATTCAGATGCCAAAGTTCTTTAAGAACCTGTGCATTAGTTGTAGACATGACCTCAGCTAACCCAAGGAAAGCCACAGGCATGTCTTCTTTCCCTATTGGCAGCTACTTTAATTGGCAGGTTCACAATGAACACTTTTGTTTGCATCCTAAACATGCAGAGCACAATTAAAATGTTCGATACTTTCATCTTGAGAATGCAGCAATTAATACTATTTTATATAGGCCAAGTCTGTTACACATTTAAAAAGCAACTGTCAAACACTTAAGGAAAATGTTTTACATGGATTCATGAGGTTCCGTTTTTCAAAGAAAAAAAGGATCCGGTTTTGTTTTAAAATAGAAATTCAGTTTATGTTCCACTCCATTGCTTGGCTATATTGCTATTCTTTGGCAAAAACTAGTATGTACATATTCTATTATCCTCTGCAGGATGGAATCAAAATTGCTTAACTGTGTGTCATAGATAACATATTGCCTAATGGTGATTCTCCTTTACCTCAAAGGCAGGGCGGGATCTGTGAGCCATGAAACAAGAGGATCTGAATTCTATTAATGTTCTCACATGACATTCCTAGTGGCAATGGTATGGACCATGTTGACAGCTGTGAAGTATTAGACTGTTACAAGACGAAAATGGAATAGAATAGATGTTGGCTTTATATAGTGCATATTATCATGTTCCCAGAACACTTCAAAATGCTTTTCAGAGCAGTAAGTCAGATCCTGGTGGTGCAGTAACTATGAATAGGCAGCTGTGTTTTCATTAACTATCTACATGTAGCAAAGGAGCAATGTGTTAGTATATGATTTCCTGGCAATAAGCATGTTGGACAGCCGCCAAGTCACACTAAAAATCTGTAAACCTATGCGAGCAACATTTGAAAGTACAACTATTTACAAGGATACATCCTTCATTTACCTGATAGGATTTATATCTGATGTGAAGAGGCATGTGAGGGTGGACTTCTAATATTACCCACTATACTCATCCTTTTGAAGACTCAGACCCTCTCTGTGTAAATGCAGGAGCACTATGTCTTCCTGTCTGATTCGTACATGAAAATATACAAACAAATGCAGTTTGCACTTTCAAAATGTTGTATATGTAAAGTTTGCAGAGACAGCTTCAGAAACCACAGCTGAACATTTATCTTTCATCTTATTTGGTAAGTAATTTGACTGTGAATGTCCTTGTTTTTCCAATGGCATTAGTAGTGTTAAAAAATGTTTTTAAAAATGAGTCAAACTGTATGCTCATTAATGTTATCGTTTCCAATGCAGTTTTATATATTAATATAAAATATTCAAAAATGCTTGTATCCAGGCTGCCCAACCTGGCTCTCCAGTCTGTCAAGTAGGTGGGTTGACTCCTTGGCTGACTATTTCCCTGACTGCCAGTCTGGAGGATGGGTATACGGTCTGGCTCCTCTGAATTTGTTGAAAAATTCCACTTAAGTTTTCCCAACATGGATTTAAAAGAACAAATCTGTTTCACACAAAATTTCACCATTTTGACTTTTCAGTCCATTTCAGAGTAAAAAATATTCAAAATTGCAGCATTTTTTGTGGCCTGGAGGTTCCAGTCCCCACATGGCCCACTTCCCATTGACTTCAAGGAAAGTTTGTAAATGTTGGCTAATATATTTACTATCTTTCTAAAAGCACATAATTCACCCATTAAACCACAGCACCCCTTGAAAGCCATTATTCTGTTATGTCTGTTGGATTGCAACATATTATACAGCCCCAATAAGGGTTGTGATATTCAGAGCAGGGCAGAAACTGGATTGTTACTTTAGGAATTAATGTGGTCCCTACTTCTCCCTTGCTCCATGGGGAACAGATGGCCCAATTTTGGTGCCCAGGTCAGCACCTTGGAGCTAGGATTCTGACAATGCCACAGCCCTATTTGCCCACTCCTCTAGATGGGAAAGGGTGTAGCAGCTGGCAGCACCTGCTCTCCTTCCCATGCAGGCTCTGGCAATACAGGTAGCCTATATGGGAGTATAATGGGCCCACTTGCACCACCTTACTCCTTTTTATGGGTGCACATCTTGATTTACTACTGAGCCCTATATTATTAATCTCTATTGAATTTACCTATAAATTTTCTGTCTGAGGGCTGATCAACTCCTCTATTACCTTATCTACCATACTATTACTACTAATTAAATATTTTAGCAGCAGGAGAGATACATCAATCAACATTCTTTGATACTATTATACTTAAAGCAAAGATTATAAGGATTCTGATCTTGTATGTTGTAGGTGCACTCAACATTCATTGAAACCAATGGATATGAAGGAACCTAGCTACTTCCAAGAGGCACTAAACATTTCTCAGCCTCAGGCTCATGGGTAGCATGGCTTGAGCTAAAGATTGGCTTCAACACTTGTGACCCGAGAGTCATTTCCAGCACAATTTATTGGCCTAAATTCATATTTAACGCAAAGGACACATATTATTCAAGAAATAATGTATTCACCCAACTTTGCCAATATGTCAAATAAATTATTCAGGAAATTATTTGGTTTTTTCCCCAGATAATTCAGACAGCTCTACTAATAAAACTGCTGTGTTCTTTTTTCACTTCAGTTAATTCACTTCCCATTTCAGGAATGGAAAAAACCAAGACTAAACATCTACCGAATGATATTCCTCTCCCACTGAATGTGATGGATGTTCTGAGAATCACATAAACATTCAACAAAAAGTGCATTATTCCCTGCTAGATTATTAAACTGGTGTAAATCAGCATAAGCAACATTGAAGCCATGCAACACTGATCTAACCCATATCAAAATCCACCTCATCTCCATCTTCAAAGGAAAGACATTTCTCAAGATACACTCTCTGTGTTTTCAAGCTTATAGGATCTCTGAACCCCTTTGCTTTGTTGCTGTACCGGTCACCCTAAAGTTACCTCCATTTTTGTTTGGTTCTCTTTTGCTCTCATCCTAAGAAAGAAATGATGGCCTTGTAGTTAAGGCACTGGATTGGGAGCTGAATTATTTGTGTTCTGCTTTGTCAGAGAGACAAGGTTGGTGAGGTAATATCTTTTATTTGACCAATTTGAGTTGGTGAGAGAGACATGCTATTGAGTTACACGGAGCTCTTCTTCAGGTCTGGAAAATGACCTCACAGGAAAATGCAAGGTGGAACAGATTGGTTAACATAAGTTGTTACACATATTTTAAGGAACCATTGAAGGTACCTGTTAGAAGGGGTTAGTAGGTTACAGAGTCTTGTTCATTAACAGAGACACTGGATTTACGCCTCGTTATAGCGGTTCTCAATCTGGGGTATGCATACCCTGAAGATACACAAAGGTCTTCCAGCAGGTACCTCAACTCATCTAGATATTTGCCATGTTTTATAACAGGCTATATAAAAAGCACTAATGAAGTCAGTACAAACTAGAATTTCATACAATGACTTCTTCACACTGTTATATATACACACTATACACTGAAATGCAAGTACAGTATTTATATTCCAATTGATTTAGTTTATAACAATATGGTAAAAATGAGAGAGTAAATCATATAGCTAGAGGAGGAAGCGGTAGATGTGGTATATCTAGACTTTAGTAAGGCTTTTGATACTGTCTCACATCACCTTCTCATTAACAAACTAGAGAAGTACAACCTGTATAGAGCTACTATAAGATGGGTGCAAAACTGATTGGTTAACTGCTCCCAGAGAGTACTTGTCAATGGTTTACAGTCATGCTGGAAGGGCATAACAAGTGGGATACCACAAGGATGGGTTCTGGGTCCGATTCTCTTCAATTTTTTCATCATTTTTTCATGGCATACAGAGTACACAATTTGTACCAAGCTGGGAGGAGTTGCAAGTGCTTTGGAGGATAGGATCACAATTCAAAATGATTTGGACAAACTGGTGAAATGATCTGAGGTTAATAGGATGAAATTCAATAAAGACAAGTGCAAAGTATTACCCTTAGGAAAGAACAATCCATTGTACACACAAAATGGGCAATGACTGCCTAGGAAGGAGTACTACAGAAAGGGCTCTGAATGAGCTGGGTTTGTTCAGTCTAGAAAAGAGAAGACTGAGAGGGAACATGATAACAGTTTTCAAGTACCTAAAAGATTCTCATAAGGAGGAGGGAGAAAAATTGTTCTCCTTAACTGCCGATGATAGGACAAGAAGCAATGGGCTTAAATTATGGCAAGGGAGGTTTGGGTTGGACATTAAGAAAAAATTCCTAACTGTCAGGGTGATTAACCACTGGAATAAGTTACCTAGGAAGGCTGTGGAATCTCCATCATTGGAAGTTTTTAAGATCAGGTTAGACAAGCACCTGTCAGGGATGATTTAAGAGGGTACTTGGTCCTGCCATGAGTGCAGGGGACTGGACTCAATGATCTCTCATAGTCCCTTCTGGTTTCTATGATTCTATATTACAGCAGTAATGTGCTGTGACACTTTTGTATTTTTATGTCTGATTTTGTAAGCAAATAGCTTTTAAGTGAGATGAAACTTAGGATATGCAAAAAAATCAGACTCCTGAATGGGGTATAGTAATCTGGAAAGGCTGAGAAACACTGCTCTATTGCAACAATTTGGGTCCAGAACCATTGGCCTCTATTCCCTTTCCCCATGGCCTTTTAACATCACCATTCACTCAGCTCTGAAGCATGGACTCTGGGATTTCCTCATTTGCTGTAATATCATTGGGTGCTGGCCCTCCTCACTTTGCCCTGCCATCTCCCTTTGATTACCATAATGTCTTTAAATGATTCCACTCCACATCTTCAACCCCTCCCCCAAAGAAAGCCAACCTAAAGCTTTGCTTTTATTATATAAACACAATATATAATCAAATGTATTTAAACACAACAAAACTATGGAGCCAACATGACGCGAGTCTCTCCTTACTCTGTATCCAAATACTGAGGTTTGAGCTTCACTCAAAAATTTCCGAAAATGCCAGATGTGGATTTCCACAAATGCTGTGTAATAGATCCATAGCTGCTGTAAACTGTATAAAGGTTACTTGTTTAAAGTTGTCTTGCGAATTTGCACAGCACTTTAAAAGAAAAGTTACAGGCCCCAGGCTTGCAAACAGTTATGCACATGTTTAACATTAAGCAGGTGTGAGCAGTTGCAGTGTCTTCAACGAGGTTACTCAGGTGCTTAACATTAAGTGTGAATGTGTGTAGGATTGCAGACAGTCTTCTCAGTAATTTTTATTCTGAAAAACACTTAGCATCTAGACTTTAGGTATGCTCGTCACAATACTCAAATCAGATACTTCCAGGGCAAGATTTTGTTTTATTTTTAATTAAAAATTTAGTAACAAATCAGTTTCAGACACAACAAAATTAAGCAGATGTGAATTTTGATTAAATCTACAAAGGCAAGCAGGATTAGCAACAAAACTAAAAGTCTATCTTTAAGCTACCCTCTAGGCTGAGCTACAGCAGAGCTAGACAAAACTGGCTCCCAATGAGGCACCAGCAGTTTTATTTTTGATCACCAGAGAGTGCTCCTCCATTGCATTTCCATAGCAGTACAAGAAGCCAGTCTATAAACCCTGGTCACCATACTGACCTGGCACCCAGGTTTTGTCAAGCCCTGGGCTATAGGAAGAAGAGATTAACATAAAAAGCAAGCACCGCTCATAGCCTCCTTAAAAATCCAGGGTATTTCATGCACCTATGCCCTGATCCAAAGCTTCTGGTAGCTGACAAAGATTTTCATTTACTTCACAGGCTCTGGATCAGGCACTGACATCTTAGTTGGTCCTATACAAAACTGAAAACACTGTCTGCCTCCAGGAGCCTATACTCCAAATAGCCAGGCAACACACTGAGAGACCCACAGGAAGCTACTGTTTTAGAGCAATTAAAAAAAACAACCCAATCCTAATGGATCACTAAATTAGCATATGTGGTTTTAGAAATGATTGAGTTTTGGGAACATATTTCAAGAAGAAAGGGTGGTGACTGACCTACTACGGTAAGGAGAGTGTTCTAGTCCCCAGGCAGCTGGGAAAAAGAGTGCATGAAAGAAATAAGTGTGAGGGGGAGGAGGGAGGAAACAGCCTACAAATAGAGAGGTGATGAGGGATTTTGTGGTGGAGCAAAGGAATGACTGGGCATAAGTAAGACTTTTGAAGGTCTGTCAATATTTTCTCTAATTAATTTCATTATTAACATTGCTTTCTATTTTGTGAGAGTGGGTTAATATGGTAATATTTACATTTATTTCCAGAAAAACCTTCATCTGTAACTAAATCAGGTCAATTCCATCACTTTCTGAACATGCTTACATAGGATCCACGGAACTAAAGGGACAGTAAGAAACAAAAACCTTATTTCACAATAAGTCAAACTATTCCACTGGTCCTCTGTTCACATAGAGTGCAATAACCAAAAAGAAAAAAAAAAAGACTACAAGCGTATTACCAGCAGTGTAATAAATAGCATGTGCAAAATGTACAGTGCAAGTAATTATGCTACAGGGACTACACAGAGAGTCTCTTCCAATTCATAACCATCATCAACAATTTTCTGTGGTTTGGCACATCAAATATTTGCTATATAGTTTACCATTTTAATAACACTGAAAGCCCCTGGCTTGACACCAAGGAAATACTGTACATTACTTCTCAATCTTACTGCTGCCTTCTAAACTTTGTTTCCAACCTTATCTCCCCCTGCAGTCCAATATGTAGAAATGCCAGCAAAATACATGACAATCTCAAAAGTCTTTTAAAAATATTGCTAAATAAATAGAAGCAGGTTTTATGGCAAACTGATTGGAAACATAGTGAGATAGATGGTGTTTATCAAGCATTGATGAGTGAAGTCTCTGTCAGTCAGTGCACATACAAATACCAGTTTGCTATAGAGGTTAGAACTCCTTGTTGTTTGACCACCCTTGATTACATCAATGGCTGATGTTCAGTAAAGTGTTTATCTCAAACAAAATAGGCGTTAAATAGGAAATACTGCGAAAGTTTTGCCCATGGAAAGACTGAAGTATGAGATCCTTATTTGATAGTATATCTTAAAGACTTAAAGACTCCTCAAGCTTTTATTATTAATTATTATTATTATTATTTAATACAGAACCTATTTCCAAGAGTGCCATCAGAAAGGGCTTTATTTACAAAACAATAAAATAAAATCATTATTTCAAATAATGTATAAATGAATTATAATTAAAAAAAATTAAAATCATCATTACATTATTTCCAAAGTAGTATTTAATATATAATATTATAATTTCAGAGTTTGAAAACTTAAATAAATCTTCTGTCAGTAAAGACCAATATTTCCTTTGAGAGAGGAAGCAAAGATTGTTTATCAAGAGGATTAACTCAGCTCACATGAAGTTTGCATCTTCATGGCCTAAGAAAAATACTCAACTACTAAGTAAAATTAGTAAAAAGGTGGCATGACTTGGTAGTTAGAAAAAGACGAAGTAGAACTGCTGGATTCTATCCACTATTTCACTTTAGTAGCTTATTCATGCATTCAGAGATTCTAGGACCTAAATGGATCAATGTGATCATCTGCTTTGACCTCTTCCCTTACACAGGCCATAACTGTCTCCCAGTGACTCCTGTAACTAAACTAGCTTTAAGCAAACTACTTAGATCCAATTTCTAAGTGCATGCATGGAAAAGCGCAAGCACTCTGGCTTGTATACATGTAACTGGAGGATTTGTGCACTGGTCAAATGTGTGTCATGTCCCTCGCTAGAGGATAACAGCTTACTACTGCAAGCAGTTAATTGACCTACTCTTTTAATCTAAATCAGGGCTCGGCAACTCCCAGCACACATGTCAAAGATGGCACGCGCACCTATTCTGAGAGGCATGGAGGGCTCCTGGCCCTGCGACGCCGCTCAGCACCATGGCTGCTCTCCCCTGCTGGCCCCACACTCCAGCAGGGCCTGGGACAGCAAGAGCCGCCGTGTGCATGGTGGCTCTTTCCCCTGCTGGCCCCGCCCCGGCACCTACTACTGGTTGGGGACAGGGCTGCCACGAGGATCGGCAAAGGTTGCCGACCCCTCGTCTAAATGTTGGAGATTACTGTTCTGCTGAAGATTTCAGCCTGAACCTGGCTTACCAGTTACAGGTCTTTGTGTAACTCTGAGTTTTCCAGAGGGGCTGCCATATTAGTCTATTTCAGGAAAAAAGGGGGGGAGGGGGAAGGGATTCTTGTAGCACTTTTAAAGACTAACAGATTCATTTATTGCATAAACTTTTGTGGGCATAATCTCGCTTCACACATCAGCCATTTTTTGCACAGCCAATTGAGAATGTGTAAAGTATATGTATCCTTTTAAAAAAATGTGGTGCTGGATTTTCCTGTGTTTCAGCTCCCCTATGCTCAATATGAGTACAATACTTAACCGGTCTCACAGGGAGCTGTGACATTCATGTAGAGTACTTTGAGATCCTACTATAAAAGGTGCTATATAAATGCAAAATATTTTTATTTTAGAGGAGGTCTTCTCTAGAGATTTAGACATTAGCTTCTCCTTAAGATAGGCTATCTTCACAGCTTGTATTAGTAGACAAGTTCCAAAGGGATAGCCGCAGGGCTTAAAGTAACGGGGAACGCACCGGAACGCAGTTCCGGGACCCATAAATTTGAGGGGCCAGAGTTCCAGGGCCCCTAAAAATAGAAAAATCCGGAGGAACGCATGTTCCGCCCTGCCCTGGCTGCTGGAGGTCCTACGCCCCACCATTGTTAATCACAATACTTACTGAGTTATGCAGTGTTTGCTAGTTTGTGACAATAATTGCTATAGACTTAATGCCATATAAAATTATAAATATTTTTATGGAGCGATAACCTATGCATGTGGTACTGAGAAGTGGTTGCAAATGCCTTGGGCTGGGGCCCACACATGCATGAAGTGGGCCCAGGCAATACAGGATGGGGTCCCAGAGATTAGGAGGGTTCCGGGACCCATCAAATTATACTTTAACCACTGGGTAGCCGTGTTAGTCTAGTTCAGCAAAACAAACAAGGAGTCCTGTGGCACTTTCAAAGACTAACAAAGTTATTTATCATATAAATAAATTTGTTAGTCTTTAAAAGTGACACAGGACTCCTTGTTTGTATTAGTAGAGAAACTCTTCTTTTGAAATGTCAATAAACAATAGGATTGCTGCTCTTTTGAAGACTAGGAGAAAGCCTATATAATTATGAGACAAGGATTTTGTGGCTGTTTTTGAGGGACATCTCAATCAAAAAACATTTTCCAAGCTGCCTTATTGTACATAGCATTATTATAGGAAGAATAATGAAATATTTGTCTGGACTGCTATGCAGCAGCAGAAACATAAAGGAAATATGGAAACAAACATACCTCTGAGGAAACAGGCACTGGATCTCAACAACATACCTCTGAGGAAACAGGCATTGGATCTCATTCAGTAAAAGATCAGCACTGAGCCGTAAATACATAATGCACACAAAGGACCCGATTCCCCCACAAGCAACAGGGGAAAAATTTACTCCATTGGTGGCATTGCCCTTACCCTCTCTCAGGGGTCTGGCAAGGACAGAGTAAGTTCAAAATCCAAGCTCAAGAGGATGCCCACTGATAAAACTGAATATATATATATATATATATATATATTATATATATTACACACACATACAGAGTGTGGATAAACACAGATTTACAGAAACAAGTATACAAATTTATCATTGTATATAAGAACGATAAATTGTGTCTGCAAATCATGCATCAAAATCATAAAATGGGCTACAAAAGCAATACAGAAATAAGGTATTCAAAAATTCAACAAATGAAGAAGGCGGGTGTCAAAAACATACCTCAGCCCTGAATCAATATTTGACCTAGGGCTGCTCTGACCAATATCCCAAACTCTCCAGTCTCCATTCTTTCATTTTTAAAATAAAATTTCTGCAATAAACATAAAGTAAAAGAAAGATGGATCCAGGAAGCTGAAGGGGATGAATGTCCAGAGCTAGAAACTAAAAGTTTGAAAGGAGAAAGTACATTGCAGATTTTATTCTGAAAAACATCATGAAAAAAATCTAAGCATACATAGTGTACATAAGGAGTTTATCAGAGGTAAGTATTATTGTTAATCTATGCCAGTCAATGTGTCCCTAAAGAACTTGTTAGTTCTCAATTATTTGAGTTCCTATGGTAACTGCTTTTATTATTTAGTATTAGATTTTTTTAAAAAAAATAGTTGTTTAATATGTTCCAGGCTGTCCTGTCTCATTTCTCCTGTGAAATCTTTTCCTGTCCAGTGATATCAGTTTCCTTTGCTCAGAATGAACAAGGTCAAGGTATTATGTTACCTTTAGAAATAGGACATTTCTAAGAACTGAATCTGCAGCCACTCACTCTTCTAAAATGAGTTCGCTGAAATTCTCTTCGGTATCTTTAGAGCACTGGAGGGGCCCTATGTCAACCTCATTCCCTCTTCTTCGTATAGAGTGGTCTTCTGTTATTTCTGAAACATTCCTGGAGCACTAAAATTATGCCTGTCCTACACGGGAAGCCTCTAGAGTTTCTGCATAAGGCAAGCTCACTTCCTGCAGATCAGGTGGAATTTCAAGGTACCAGGAATGTATTTATAACTCCTTAGCTAACCATGTGTATGCTGAAGTAAATTCTTGTAAATGGGCAGGTGACTCCATTTAAGGGAGTGACAACTAGACATCAGTAAATAAGGGCAAGCCAATATTTCTAGTTTCAATTGTTTTACTGAAGCATAGTCACTACTCTGCTCCTCTGCTGTAGGCAAATTCACTATCAAAAGACTGTCAGTTAGCAATTTCACACAGACATCCTGGTAGATGTGAATCTTGAGAAGGGAGCTGGAGAAATGTAAGGCACTGGTTTTCTGGACTATGGGTATGGAACAGCTTTGAAGAAGACCCAGAGATTTTGTGAAAGAACTGGACAATTAGGCTATTAACTAGTACCGCTGGAGGAGGGTGTGGTTGGCTCATCATAGTACAAGACACTTCCTCACTCAGTGAAACCCCTCTCACCCAATTCAGGCTGCTATCTATCTCATCTAAGTGAATTTATTTCCATTGTCTCTCCCTAATATCACTTGTCTTTCATGTTACCAAACCCTACATTTTTAGCAGCAATGTCATGGTATATTATGTTGGGCATGGGAAGGTCTTTTAAGAATTGGGTCACAAGATGAACAATAAAGGAACCTTTGTCATAATGTATTTATTGGATGCTTCAGCACAATTGATTAATCCAAAAATGTTGTCAGGGATGGACAACCCCAAGGATCAATCACATGACTGGAGACATAGCCATTGGCCCAGAGCTATTACTGATGCCAGCACTTCCTCCTAAGATACACTGCTTGTCTTCCCTGAACTGGTGGAAAAGATATTGGCTCCCCTGTTTAGAAACACTGTATCAGGTCCCACACTAAACCTCAGATTCAGTTTAGTATAGAGAACAAAGATGACGCAGAGCCCAAAGGCCCGGCAACATTTGGAGGATATGGGAGTTGCAGTAAAAGTGAGCAGGAAAGAGAGGAAGAAATCAGGGTATTGTGTTTGAAATTACTTTAAATACCTATAGAAGAGAATGCTTTCCTTCCTATAGGTTATTTGCACCATCCTATGATGGATACAGTTATTTATCCTATTGAATTCTATATGATGGTCCAGAACTCCTCTAGGACTTTGCCATAAAGTATCTGGGGGAGGGTGTGTGAGGAAAATGAATGGGGAAAGGAAGGTTTTTCAATACTGGCTCCACCCTGTCTGCCGTGGAAATGGCAATCATTAAGCATTTCTCATAGTACCTCATAAAATTGGCTCTACTGGGAATAAAAACAGCTGGAGACAGAGGCTTACCAGTTTAGCGTCCATTCTGTTGAGCACAGCTCGGAAATAAGTTCCAGTGGCTCTTGCACAGAGCACATTACCTTTTCCCATGCATCATAATGGTCACACTTAAACTCTTTCCTTATTTTGTGCTGATCTTTTACTACATTTTGACACTTCGATGTTGAATAAATGTACTGAACTCAAGCGGTTTTTGTCTTTAAACACCAGGTGGCAGAGTGAAATTCAATGCAGGCATCCACTCCAATTAACTCATATTTACCTGGCACTAAATTTTCAACATATTTGCTTATTTGATTCCAAATTCTTCAATCCCCACAACCTTCCCACAAACACACTCATATTTGCACTGCTACAGATTTATTCCTGTCTCCTGTCACCAAAACAACCAAGGACTCCTGTGGCACTTTTAAAGACTAACAAATTCACAGGCTGAGACCTGTAGCAAACTCATATTATCTGTCGATTGGGCACAGAGGAGGATGCATAACACACTGACCACTGGGTTACATTTCGCTCTAAAGTTTTGGTTCAAGCCTACCTCAATACTTTCATTAAAAATTGTATTTTAACAACCTACCTTATGAGAGAAGACATAAGGAGCTTGGCTTGTTCAGCCTAACAAACAAGGATGAGGGGATGTTCCTCTGATACATTTATACAGAACAACACCAGGGATGGAAAGGAGCCATTTAAGTTAAAGGCCAATGAGGGCACAAGAACAAATGGATATAAACCAGCCATCAATATGTATAGGCTTGAAATTAGACAAAGGTTTCTAACCATCAGAAGAGGGAAGCTTTGGAACACTGCTCTGAGGAAAGAAGTGAGGGCAAAACACCCCTAACTTATTTTAAGACTGTACTTGAGGAGTTTATGGAAGGGATGATGAGATTGCCTATCTGGCATCTGATACAGCACTTACTGCTATTAGCAAATATCTCCAATGGCCAGAGATTGGATTCATGATGGGGAAGGCTCTGAGTTACTACAGAGAATTCTTTTCCAGGTGTCTGGCTGGTAGATCTCACCCACATGCTCATTGACAGAGACCATAGGGACTTTTTGCCTTCCTCTAAAAAGCGTGGCATGAATCTCTTGCTGGTTTAAACTAGAGTAAATTATGGATTATCTCTTAGTTGAAGTCTTTAAATCAAAATTTGTGAAATTCAGTAACTCAGCCAGAGGCTATGGGCCTATTACACCAGTGGATGTGTGAGATTCTGTGGGTGGATGTGTGAGATTCTGGCTTTAAAGTCCATGCCCTGGTTTACACTGACAATGAAGTTTGACATAATGCTGCTTATCTCGACTTTCTGCAGCCTGTGTCTTCACTGCCAGAGCAGTAAATTCCAAAAAAAAAAAAGGAGCTCTAATTCAACCTGCTAACACCACCCCTGAAAGTGGTGTTAGCACTGAGGTCAAAATCTACAATTGGAATTTAGGTCCCTGTATCCAGAGAGTAGCTCTAATCTTGTTTTTCCGGTTTCTCTAGTCTATTTCACCATAACAACATAGCTTCTCCCCTGCCTGCAGCCCCAAGAAGTTTTCAATTATTTCCTCTCTCTGTATGCAGCATTGTGCTTTTCTGTTGTGCCTGCATCTGAGAAACAGGAAGGAAAGCTTTTCCTGGTTTTTTTTTTTTTCTTTAAGAAGAGGGAAAGGGGAGTGAGCGGATGATGACTGCCTCCCCACAAGCCCCTGTGCCTACTACCCACAGTGCAATGCATTTCAGGAAGTAACATGAGCAATTGGGATCCGAGATCCTGAGCAAGCAATTTGTTGTGATCACTTGCCTTCATTTTCTGTAATTTGACAGCCTAAAATCGAATTACAATCCCACTGCCGGTGTAGACAAGCCCAACAAATAAAATTTCATCTGTGGGCAAGACCCTGGCTCATCTTATATATCCACACAAGCAAACTAGAAGGCATAAGGCATTCCCTTAAACCTCTGGATGGGATTATGCACATCACAAGCCAGAATGCAGGACCATGAGTTGCACCCATAGTTCAGAAAGAGCTACTCCTTTTCCAGCATATGTAAGCGAGATGTGGGTGGAACTGTGACCACTGCAAAGCACCAGACAAGAGAGCTCTGCATGCATGCTAGTGCTAACTGAATCATAATTCTTTCCCTAATCTGCTCCTTGGACAGAAGATTTACACTCTGCAACTAGCTATTGGCTGGCAGCCATCAATCATGCTACGGTGTAATGCTTACATTTGGTAATATGCTAAGAGAGAAGATGAACTAAACCTACTATTGCAATAAGACATATTCCTTGACAGCTGGATGCCTCCTACATGGATTTAATATTTTTGATAGTAAATATGTCAAAATTATTATATGAAGTTTAAAGAGATTCATCTGTCTAGCTCCCTTATTGCACATTGCCTTTGACTGATTTTAAATCTTCTCTAGCCCAAAAATATTTGATTATTTTTTCAAGTGCCCTGTTAAAATAAGCTCATTTAGGCCAGTTTGAAAATCTCATTACATTCTTCAGCATCTCAGAATAACTATTCCATCTCACAGTAGCCAGATAACTTGACATTACAAGGACATGCAGCTATTATAACGTCTACTTGTTTTAGACACATGCAGTATACAAGTACATAGAAAATCTGGCGCTATACCTAAAGCTTGTTAGTCTTATTCCCCTCAGAAATACCTACTGTCTTCCCCCCCCCCCCCAAAAAAAAACGCACAAAAAAAACCACCCACCATCACACAAGATTAATGAATATTCTCTTTGTTAAAAACATTCACATTCTCTACTAGAGAGGAACAAATTCCAGCTAGCAATTAATCTGCACTATGGTTCAAGGACACAATTATTTACTTACAGTCTTGGAATGCTAGAGATTGAGAACACATTATTCCCAGGATAGTAACAACAAATGAGGGGGTGTCTGAGGTCTGAAGAACTCAGGTGAACTTCTTAAAACACTATGCATAATATTTGTATGAATTTTCTCTTATTAACTAACACTCACATTGTTACTGTTTTTCCAGGAGGGCCTAAAAGTGTCTCTCGCCTTAAATAAACTTAAAAGTTCCCCCACAAAGTATTGATTCCTTCTGAAGCCCTCCTATGTCTGCCATTAAAACTTGACTCACATGCATCAAGAGAAAAATGCAATATGTCTCTTCATGTGTTTAGAAAGAAAGTCTATTCTTTTCCCCAGAATATTTTTTCTAACTTGATATTTTAGAGATCCTGCACTCATCCTCTGGAAAGAAACAAAGCCTCGCGTTTGGCCAGTGAGAGTATAACTGTGTATTAATATTTTCAGTCTTTCCAGATTGCTAATTCCTATTTTAAGAACATTTTGTTTTTATTTGCCATAGAGAGCATTTGTTCAGGAAATCTAACACCACAGGAGGAAAAAAATTCTCTCAGCATCACAATTACAGCAAAAAGTTATAAACAAATTAATGGGGCCAGGAATTTGGGCCCCTATTGTCTTGCTGGCAAGCACAGACAGATTTTGTAGAGACCTTGAAATTCAGTTCTTGATCTCGTAAAGAATTTAGACACAAGATTGAAGCTCAGACTATATTCTACGTTTTTGTCATAGAGAACATTAGCCTTCCTGACTGAAGTAAACTGCAGTCTTTGTAGCAAATAGAGACGGAAGGGTGGGATGTCTGGGGAAAGGCTCACAAAAGTATTAAGCTAAGACTCTAGTCTCAAACCATGAAATATCTGTGAATCCAGAGATCCCAATGACTTCAGCAGGATTTTGCTGGAGCACGATGAATATGGGATCAAGCCCTTAACCTAGTGACTAATATTTTTCATGGACTTGGAGGTTTAAAATCCTGGTCCAGCCATGCAGCATTCTGCACAGGATCAAAGGGTTGGGGACAAAAGTGTTGTCATGCCACCTGCAGATACCAAGCTTTGGTTATGTTCCCTTTGTTATAGGATGTCCATTTGGGGTTCCCTTCTCTCATACAATTGGGTATCCAGTTGCTTTGCACTGCTCCAGTGGTGAAAAGCAGCTGGGCTATAAAGGAGAACTGGGGCCAAGACATTCAGCTGAAAACTTGAAGAAAGAACCCATTCCAAGCAGCACACTTCATCCTGCAGGAAATTCCAATATTTCGACATTTGTTTTTATCCCAAAACAGAAGAAAACGTTGAAATATGTAAATTTTTTGCAGAATGAAATATTCTAAAAATGTTGATTCGGAGATGTTGTAACATTTCACTTTGACATTTCTGATTGAAACAGAACATCAACCGCCCCTTACTTAAATATTTCATTTTGGCTTGTTGAACCAACTCAGAATGTTTTATTCTGTGTCAGCTCAGCACATTCCTATGATGCCACATTATCTCATGGTTGTTGTACTTCAAGTAACAGATTCCCCCTTCTCCCTTCTGGGCCAGATTACCAGACCAGTCTACATTTCTCATGATCCAGTCATAGTCATATAATTCTCCGGAGACCCCATGCAGCTTGGTCAGTAGGAAGTCTCCATGATATCATGGAAGATGTAGTCTGCCAAGGAGTCCATCCCATAGGAGAGAATTGGGGGAGATGGGAGGGTGGGGCGGAACTATAACTCCAGCAATATAACTGCAATGTGGCACAATAGGGAAATGTACCGGTAGTTTAATATTCTACCGACTTGAAATGAAACATTTCCGATCAGTTCCACAAACCAAAATATTCCAACTCAGGTCAACTGGACTCAGAATAAAATACTTCATTTTGATTTTTGTGAGGGAAAATTAAACCTTTTTAACGAAATTGAACATCAGAAAACATTGACTTTGCAGAAACTGTATTTTCCTATAAAAAAAATCCCACCCATGGAAACTTCCCAACCAGTTCTACAATGAGGAAACATATGTTCAAAGCCCCACTAATGTCAATGGAAGCTTGACATGAATCCATGAGAACAGGATTCAGACCTAATTCAGACCTATGCCTGGCTAAATACTATAGAAGTTATTTTCTACTACTCACTCTAATTTTTTTAAATGAATTCATGTTAGCTCTCCTGGCCCTCTGCTTGTACCCATTATCCATAAACGTTCAAGCAATCAACATTTACTGGCACATATTTTCAAAGCAAGCAAATTTCAGAGTTGCACAAACACATATTCATAGGAACCATATTTTAACCCTATATGATTAAAATATAACAGCAGGAATGCACATAAACTTTTACAATCAATGAGCAGAAATAGTGCTATGAAATAGTTTTAGAAACTGACCAATTACAATTGAATATTGCCACCTCGCTTTTAAATATCAAGAATACAATTAGTGCTTAGTGAATTTTTTGCACCTATACAATCTTCAGAGTAAAATTTGTTATAAATTTTGGCTATATCTGAATAATGAATAATTCACAGAAACTGCAATCTATTTAGGCATACTGCAAGCAGCGAGAGCCTTATTTGTCAAGTAAATTATTCACTACAAGTTATTCATCCTGATCTGCTGATATGTATCATAAACAAATTCCATGACTGGAATCATGGCTTAAGAAGTAATCTTGTCTTATTTTAGCTTTGAATTTCAGCATAATCCCTTGGTCAAAAGAAGTGAATGCTTTTAAGGCTGTCACTTGGGCAATATCACATGCTTAAGAAAATAAATTTTCTCTAAGCTAATTTTTGGAGAATTAGCTTTACCTGAACAATAAATCTTTTTTTTAAAAAAATCTAATAACATAAAAAACAAGTGACATGACACTATCAAAATAATGGGGAAGTTTTGGAAAGAAAAGGTTATTATAATTAACGAACAAAGAAATGTTTATTACGGAGTTTAAATACTGTAGGCACAGTACTGTTTCAAATTGATATCAAATGTTGCAAAGAAAGTTGAGAAGAGAACTATGGACATTTTGAGAACTCTACTTTGAATCTGAGCCTGAGCTTTGAGAGCTGTGAAACAAAGAATCTTGAACTACTAATGCTTTGAATTCTTTTGTCTTGTTCAAGCACATTTCATGAGCCAGATTCATCAGTACTCTTGACCCATAACTGAGCTGATTCAGTGCTATTTTGGATCACATTATTTCCAAACAAATCAGTTCACTAAAGAATGAATATGGCAGTCAGAATTATTTTTCAGATCAGAGAACATCATTAAGGATTTCTGACATTCTTAAACAGCAGTGGACCCTTACTTATTTGGAGCTTGATATAATTCACAGCTGTTGTCCATTTCTCTTGTTTTTTAGAACTTTTTATTTTTAAAAAAATTAAAGGCTCTCTCCAAAAGCAACCACAGACCATGTCTTGGACCTCAGAAAGAGAGACACTAAAAATCAATGGCTTACTAATTACATAAACAGCCACTATTTCATGTAGACATACTTAAAATGGGATAACTTTCAATGAAATAAATTCATTACGGTGTTGCCAATTTGTGAGTCTCTTGAAAGTTAGTGTTCTTCGTAAAGCCCCATGTGCTAGAGACAATCAATCACTCAAGAATCTCTGTTTGCATTTTAAAAAAGTTTCTACTCTTTATGGTTGTAGAAAAAAGCGGAAAAACATTAATCAAGTTCACCTTAATTGCTCAGAAACCAAAAGGCAAATAAAAAGGAACTCCAAATTTATTAATTTTTAAAAATTCATACATTTGTGGTTAATCTCATGATTTTGGAGGAGCTGATTCATGATTTTTTAAATATTTGGGGGTAGCAATATTTCTCTACATTTTGTCACCTTTCCATTGACTCCAGAATATCTTATCAAAAACTTAACAAGCAGTTCATAAATTGCCAAGTTTAACAAAAAACAGTAAAAATATCAGTCCCTTAGTCAGTGAAGAGAACAACTTGTGTCAACATCTCCTGATCAGTCAGTGGTTTTTGTCTCAACCACAAAGTTAATTGAGGCTCTTACTTCAGAGTTGTCTCTAGCCTAAGTCTTGTCCATATACAAAAACCTCTCTTAACCAGGGTGGTGCTTTACAGCACAGTGAGCTCGCTCCTCAGGGATACAGTCTTAAAGTCTCAGAGGGGTAGTCATCTTAGTCTGTGTACAGCAAAAAACAGCGAGAGTCCTGTGGCACCTTATAGACTAACAGGTTTTCTTTGCCATAAGCTTTTGTGGGCTATAACCCACTTCGTCAGATGCAATTATAGCCCACGAAAACTTATGCCGAAGAAAATCTGTTAGTCTCTAAGGTGCCACAGGACTCTCGTTGTTTTTAGTCTTAAAGTCCTAGAGCTGCTTACCGTTCACCTGCTAGCACAATCACTTTGCAATTTGGAAGCAGGACTAGTCTGATGTTAAGGCCAGAAGTTAGGAAGCCTTGTGCATTGTATCAATAATAACTTTATTGAATTTAAAGCTGAAGAAAAATATTACATACTCCAATGGCAGTGGATACCCCCTTTATATTAAGGTCAGGTTCTGCTACCCTTACCCTCACAAAGTATTAACTTATTTTGCAAGTAATCCCATGGAAATTACTGGAAAAATTTATGGAATAGTATAATACTCAGTGGGTAAAATACACACACAGAGAGAGAGAGAGAGAGAGAGAGAGAGAGAGAGAGAGAGAGAGAGACTATGCTCTTATGAACTTTGTTAACAAGGGCTATGTCTTCACTTGCACTTTTAAGTTGACTTTAACTAAGTCAACTTAACTAAGTCGACTTAAAGTTGACTTAGTTAAGTTGACTTAGTGTGTCTACACTTAAATTAAAGTCGACTTAAAGAGTAACTTACAAAGTCGACCTAGAGCGCCCACACTGGATGCTCTAAGTCGACTTTCTGGGGCTAGGGGGACCTTGGGCAGGTCCACGGTGACAGGGGGGGCACCCCCTGTGTGCAATGGGGCAAAGGGGGACAGGGACCCTGGCAGGGCAGAGCCCTGTGTGTGATGCTGTCTGGATTTAGGGAAGCATTTATGATATTATTTTCAATGGCTATCTCATAAATGCTATAATTCATAGGAACTATGTCATGTTTGGTATCAATAGAAAGGTAGTAATTTGCTGGGAATGATTATATAGTTTATGTCTAGGAATTCTATTTCAATTAGAAGTTAGGAATTTGATGTTATATCCATACTTTAACTTGTGTCATTCTGGAGGAATGCCTTAGACAGGAGGGTATGAACAACCCATTGTCTTCTTAATCTTTAGAAATTTTCCAGATAGAATGGTCGCAGGGAGTATCCTGATGAGCCATTAAGGACATAAAGAATACAACCATTGTGTCCTTAATGGTTCATCAGTTTACTCCCTGGGACCATATCACCTGGCAGATTCCTTAACATTAAGGAGACAATGGTTGTTCACACCATCCCGTCTAAGGCATTTCCTCCAGCATGACACAAGTTAAAGTATGGCTATAACATCAAATTCCTAACTTCTAATCGAAATAGAATTCCTAGACATAAACTATATAATAATTCCCAGCAAATTAATGCCACACTTACCGGGGGGGGGGGGTGAATGGGGTGATCGCCCCGGGCCCTGT
>ML685781.1:1534761-1598189 GCA_007922175.1 Pelusios castaneus
TTAATTCTTTCTTCTGAGAGGCTGCAAAGGATGTAAGCGGCCAATTGCTCCTCACTCTCAAGAATGGCACACGTTTCCACCTTGTCTCTCCTCTCACTTGACTTGTGAGAGGTGGACAATAGGTTGAGGTGTTTTCAGCTCACAGATGCACTCCCCACTGCTATTTATTTCTCATCCATCCTAGATGATGCTATCAGTGCTTCACCCAGTACCAGACTACTATTAGGCTATCAAAGAGAGAAAAATGGCTAAGGAGCAGTCCAGAGAAGACAAACTGATGACAGTGTATTAGGAGAAAGAACCAGAGAAAATGGCATAAATTATAATTAGCCCCTTTTGGGGGGAGGAAGGTATCTGTCCACATATGCTAACTGAATTCATAACATAGGGCTGCTAGATACCCATAGATAGGTGACATTTTATTTTAACAGCAATAATAACATATTAAAGTGCCAACTAACTTCAGTGGACGCTGACAATATGCAGCAAATAACAGGATCAGAAACTTAAGTTTGTCTTCATAGCAAGTTACTGCATGGCAAGTCAAGGTGTGAATCTACAGTGCATCAGCTTGCTACACAATAACACCCTGTGTGAACACTGCTACAGTGCAGTGAAAGTCCCCAAATGCAAGGTACACCTTACTCAACAGCATAACTTGAAAAAAAACAAGTACATTTGCAATGTTACCCACAGGCTGGATGGTCACTGCCCTTCCTTGACCACCCATGGGACTAAATTCCTGCCACCCTCCTTAATCCCCTCTTGTCACTCCTCCAGCTGTGACACTAGCTGCTGAAAGGAGAACAGGGCCTGCTGACCCAAGTTCATGAGCATGGAAGGGGCAGGCCTGGGAGAAGTCTTGGCTCTGTATCAACTGCCCACTAGCCCAAGTAGCTAGTTAGGCACAAAGGGGGAATAAGTTGTTCCACTTAAAAAAGGGGTAAAACAATTTTCTCCTCTTGCAGAACAAATGGGGAGTAGGGGGAAATCTGTGCCTTCCTGGGGCACAGCTCATTCGCTGGTCTGCCCCTGGGACAGTGCAGCCAGGCACACCATTCAGTGGGGGGCAGATTATAATGTTACTATCTATTCCTAGGTGATTACTACCAGCAATTATATTGTAGGGTATCAAAATGAAAAACAACAATCCCACAGACAAAGACAGAGACCAGAAATTTCTTAAAGCATCTCACAGCAGAGAAGGAAATAACAGCAAACAGTTATCTTTGAAAACACCGAACAGCAAGATTGAGAGAGAAAATATACTCTATAAACATAATAAAGCTTTTCATACCAAGAGAAAGGCTGGAAGGAGAGAGGAGAAGAACAGTACAGCCCTTGCTGTTTTGACTGGCATTACTGCGTCTCTCACTGACAGGTCACTAGGTTAGAGTGTTGTTTTGAATCAGTCATTTTCCCTTGAACAGTGGCAGCTTCTCTGTCACCTCTATTACTATTAGCAAGAATAGAACCAAAGACAATGACTTGAAAGCAAAATATTTTTAATCAGCAGCTTTTTTCACCATATGCTAATTCTAGGAGGCAGCCAGCATCCAGGGATCTAGTAATAAACCTAATGGGAAAGAATTTGCACTTGGTGAATGCATGTCAACAAAAAGATTCAGCTAAACCACTGGTTTTCAACCTGTGGTCTGTGGAGGGCCTGGGGGTCCACAGACTATGTCTAAGGGATCCGCATCACCATTCAAAATTGTTTAGTGGTCCACAAATGAAAAAAGGTTGAAAACCACTGTTCTAAACAATTGTTATTATCTTAGACAAGAAGCCACTGAATACATTGCAGTTGTCCATGAGACTTGACCCTAGACATTTGAAAGTATGAGAATTATTTTCTTCTTTTTTGTGCTTCATAGATCGAAATCAGCCTTGTAAATGAACCATGATTACAACCTTAGCTATGCAGAGGCAATAATCTCTCTTTAATACAAGAACCTGGACTGGAACTTTGATCCTCTCCCTCCAAGAGAGATTATTACCATCTGAGCTGAAGAAGAGCTTTCCTGGCTAATAGCTGCAGAAATTCTGTTCTGGTTTTTCTAGGCTTCAAGCAGCCAATAGAGGGCAAAATGCTCCCATATGCTGAACCCTGCCTTGCTCTCACTGAAGTAAATGGCAGAAAGCTCTTATTCTCACTGCGGGGCAGGGAGGGGGCGGAAATGGGTTCAAAACTAACCACAACAAAACCTGTCAACAATTTTGTTTCATTTTCTTCAAATATGGTCAGCACATGAGTTTTGAAAGAAAAATAACAGCATAGAAAGTTTTTGAAATAGAGAAACCAAACAAAACATTAGACAACAGACATTTAAAGTCAGAGAAAATTTGTGATGCCCTGCAACTCAAAAACTATTTGATCAATTTTCTTGAAAGTTTGCAGAAACATTCTATTTTGTCTTTAAAATCCGGCAATTTTCAGGTGAAATCAACTTTCCAAAGAAAGGTTATAGATGGGGCTAAAATATAATTAAGTTTGGCAGAATTTGATTTTTTTTATATAATTTCAGCTGATAATATCAATGTTTATTTTTAACCTCTTAAATCATTTAGATTTTTACAGTTGCACAATATTATTTTAAAGTAATTTTTCAATTTTTATAGATTTAAATTTTCAGTTATGAGAAATCGGAGGGGGCAGTCACACAATTATTTAATGATTCAAATATTTAAGGCACTAAAAACACAAATTGTCAACATCACATGAAAATATACAAAGGAAACATCCTTAAACTAAACTCTAAGTAGTTCTCTTTTTTTCTTATTTGGTCTATCTGTAAATGTCGATTATCATCAATCAAAATAGTTTTCTCACCAGTTTGTGTGATCTACAGTGAAACTGATGTTTACCAACAAAAATCAAATCTTTCCAAGTCTAGTTATAATGGAAGCTGCTTGCCCAGACTGAATTATGAAGAAGCTTCTGCTTTTTTCATAATTCTTAACTACTAATACTGATGGAGTACCTTTAAACCAGTGGATTCCTTACCATAATCAGTGACAAACATCTCATGTGGCAGAGAGATATTTCCAAGATTATTTATTTATTAAAAATTATTATTATTATTATTCATGTATTTTAAAATAAACCTCCACAAAGATGGGTATGTCTTTCAGATAAGCTATGTTTTGTCTGTTTCCTGCATTTATGGCTCTCTACATTTGAGGAAACAGAATCACAAGAATAAAAGAAACTTCAGTGTCTATTGATATCCTGATGGCAGAATCAGTATGATAAGCAGTTCACTGAATAAACTGTGTAGACATTCTGAACCTATGTTTTTGTGGTACACAGACTAACACGGCTACCCCTCTGGAAATGTTATTTTTAATAGGTCTTAAAGAAGTTAGACATCCATCTCCATTGACTTTCAATTTGATTAACAGGAGCATAATGCTTTAAAGGGTTGTTTGGTATTTCTTTGCTTTTCGTTAATAAGAATTAAGCTCCCCCCCACCCCTTTTTTAAATTACAATTCAGATAACCTTTCCATTCACCATATGGTTTAATGGTCAAATTTATTTCCCATAATGAAATTAATTCTTGGTTTACATATTTATTATGTTTTTAAATAGTTGCACAATTGTTTTTGTTTTGTTTTATACAATGATTTATTCCCATAATATTAATAAAATCCTGTTTATATTTATGAGACTTGGCTAACATTGTGAAAAAACATGAAGGAACCAGAACATGAAGAAATTATAGCAGCCATCAGTGTGGTTCTAACAAGGTTTTTTTTAGAGCGCCACAATAACAATTAATAACATAAATATAGCAGTGAAATCCTGAAATCCCCTGAAGAGAAACATTTCCAATAGGAATTCAAATCATGACTGTAAATAGGATATTCATGGTCAGAAAAAACAGTCTTCATTTTTGGTACAATATAATTTGGAACAAGTAAATCACAAGCTGTTGGGGGAGATATAGATATAGATATAACAATGATAGTAAAATTAACCCAAATTGACACAATTCAATGATACAGCAATGTGGTTGCCTTAGCAAGAGTTACTAGTCTCTGTTTTAACAAACAATTGGCCATTTCTCAGTGGCAGATGTTTTGTGTAGGCAATGAAGTCATTGCCCACAGTGTTTCCGCTGGCTGAGAGGAGAAGTCATTAAGAAAAGTGAATGGGAAGTGGATTTAAAAATAAAGGAATAGAATGTAACAAAAGAATCATCCCTACTTACATCAGAGAAAGCAGTGCCGAGGGATTTTTTTTCTTCTAAGTTCCATTCCTTCAAAATTCCACCCCCTTACCATCCTCACTTCCAGTGGTTTGTGCTGCAAGCTTTGTTAGGAGCGAAAGAAGGGGGACCACAGGGAAAAGTCAAAGGAGGAAGAAGAGGAGGAACATAAGATAGAATTTAAAATGTCTATACAGGTGGGAAAGAAAATCACAACTGAAATGCTTTCATTTTCTAAAGGTTGGTTGTTTAGTTGATTTATAAACTGGAGATGAATGAGTTTCATGACACTAAAAATGTACAACTTACATTAGCAGATTCTAAACAATGAATTAGATAAAGCAAGTTACTGCAAAAAGAAAATTTTAAAAGATTCTTTTCTGGATTGACATTTTAGTATCTTTTTTATGTAATACTGTTCCACAAAATAAAAGCTGAGAGCTTTCTTCATAATTATTAGGATATAACATTACATAGCATATTCTATCCGATGGATTCCAATAGTGCAACCCTAATTGTACATAAACAGAAATCACTTCACCCCATCTGTCAAATATTAGCATCTCTAGGTCAAAACAAGAAAGCTAGTTTAACAGTGAGCTACCCCTCACACAAAGTTAGAAAAGGCAATGAAAAATAATCTTGCCATTTGAAATTGCAGAAGCCAACAGAACTGCAATTTGACCAGAATATTGTATTGAGAGAGGAGATGGGGGAAAGTTTCTCTAGAATTGCAAAAAGTCTCTAGAATTGCAAAGATATATTGAAGGCCAAATTTTCAAGTGTTAGAAGCCCACTTAACTATATATAAATCTGTGCATAAATTTTGTGTCCACATTTGCCAAAATATTTTATTACAACAGTTGCATTTTCAGTGGTCCCCTGAGCAAAAAAACCCCGCAATATTGTGGGCTCAGTGGCAGTAGTAGTGTGCCTACACTTGCATGAACAACTCGATTCCTTAAAAGTTGACCCATAGTGACCACAAGCTGTCAGGATCTCAGTTTTATGTTTCATTGTAAGATAGTACCTGCAAGAGTAAAAATCTTCTAACACCATGAAGGAGTATTCATGCAGTACTGAATCAGAAAAAAATGAAATCAGAACCACTTCTTGCAGCACCTGGATTGGATGGCTGCCATCCAAATATTCCAAAGTGTTGGGACCACAGAAATCTGCAGAGCTGAATCTGAATTTAGGACATGAAATGATATATATGCATCTTAGCTTTTATTTCACCTTTGACCATACTTCAGTAGCTCCTCTAGACCTTCCCAAACCCACTAAATGGAATACAGCTAAATCAAAGGACATCTGGTGGTCGTCATTAAACATGCTCATGGTATTCAATGACATCCACTCAGCAGGGAATCATTAGTTGAGGTAGTTTACCACAAGCCAGCTGTTGGCCCAGCTGGAGTGAGCATTCAGACGTGTCTTTGAAGAAATCAAAAAAGGTGATAAATGCATGTTTCCCTCAGATGAATCAAAAAGGGCCTTAGCTGGCAGAAAGCCAGGCATTCAAAAAGAAGTGGGAAAGAACGTTTTGCCAGCTGAAGACTGCATGTGTATGTAGTTGGCTGTTCAAAATTATTTCCATGGGACCATTTTTGGATCAGGGAGGTGGCAAGGGGAAGATCTGTCAGCATAAACTCTCCATCCCCAAGCAGCTCTCTTCTAGAAGCAGCAGCCAAAATAGTTCCATGGCGTGCATGAGATTTATGTTGGATAACTGAGTCAGGTGCCAAACCAAGATTCTTGACTTCGTACAGCCTCCATATTATAGGGAGCTGTGCTTTTTGAAGATCAGAGGGAGGCAGTTGTTTTCTTTTGCATACATTTCTATTGTGTTGGGTTTTTTTTACAGATATTTACTGGAGGAGCAACTCCCTTACCAGAGAAAGAAATCTTGACAATTCCATTTTGATGATTACACTCTAGCAAATTTTATATTAGATCCATGCACATATAACAATTGAACATTCAATATTATGTTTTTAAGGTGTAGTTCCCCATTCTCTAGAATTACCATCTGATCTTCAGTCAATCTACACAGGCAGCAGAGATATTAAAATTAAAACTTAGCATCTTCTTAAAATGTATTTAATGCTTTACATATTCTAAGTGGTATGGAAATGATGATTGATTTATCCTCTTAATACTCTTGTGAAATAATTAAAGGTTGGCTTTTGATGTCTTCACTAATACTGAATAATTCCTTATTCTATAAATTGTCTTTTGAAGTCAATGGGATTGTTTGTGGACTAACCTCCTCTTCAACCTGAGGCACGATATAAAAATCTGGACCCTACAGTTATTCACAGATGAAGATGCTGAGACAGAGTGGCTAAGGCCCACAGTTCTAAAAAGTGGCTTTTAGTCATGCAACAGGAGTTCTGGGGGATCCCCGTCTCTGAAAATTAAGCTCCTCCTGTCTCAAATTGGATACCCCAAAATTATAAGCTACATTTGAAAATTTGGACCTAAGTGATAGTCACACTGAATTAGTAGAGAAGCCTGTTTTCTGGAATATAGAGTGTATCTCCACACTGAAACAGAGTGATTATTATTATGTGACGGGTAAAATGACCGTATCTTTTTATATGCCCTCATCTTTGTTACATTCCGTCCCTTATATTTTTGAGGCATTGTTCAGGTTTTAATTTGTGTTACTTTCTTTGCTGTTAGCAGGACTCACATAGCCAGAACTATTGGAAAATTTAGAGGTAACATGAAATAAGTCTATGTGTAAGACCAAATACATACTGAAAATGGTATTGGCTATAAATGTAGTGCATATGCATTTTTAATTCATACTTCCCCTCCCCCCCCCCCCCCAGAAAATATGGGAACAAAGGAATGTTAGAATAAATTTAGGATATTAAATTGAGAACCAATAAAAAATAGTTTTGTTCTGATAGGTTTCAGGCTAAGTTAGGTTACAAACATAGCAATGAACAAGGTGTGCCTCTTCTCTGTCCCAATACCAAGTCGGTTACTCTTAATGCAGCTCCTTATCAATGTAATTTTACCTTTGTGATTTTGTTATAGTGAAATGTCAAAAACCAAACCCTTTTTTTGTGTTATCCATGGTGACTCTATGGAATGTACTGCTGCAGGAGGTGACTGAGTCAAAGACTGTGGCTGGGCTTTTAAAAGTAATGATTCATTTCATGCTAATAATTTATTTAGCTATGCAACTTAGAACAATGAGTTGGGCAATAAAATGGCATTTTCAGGAAATAACGAGAGACCTGTGGCACCTTATAGTCTAACAGATTTCTTCGGGCATAAACTTTATCTTCAAAGTGTCTGATGAAGTGGGATTTTCTCCCATGAAAGCTCATGCGATAAATAAATCTGTTAGACTTTAAAAATGTCACAGGACTCCATTGTTTTTCTGCAATAGACTAACACGGCTAACTCTTTGCAATTTGAAGAGAGGATTGTTTAGAACTTGCATGTTGCGTAGAGGCACACTTATTCAGATTTCTATTCATAAAACAGAGAGAGACATCTGAGAGGGACATCTGACAAAGTGGGTTGCAGTCCCTGAAAGCTTATGCCTGAAGAAATTTGTTAGTCTTTAAGGTGCCACAGGACTCTCGTTGTTTTTGCTGTACAGAGACTAAAACGACTACTCTTCTTGAGGGAGAGGGAGACTCTCGGGTACTCATCTATGCAAATAGCCACATTTTGCAAGTCAGTTTCCAAATTTATGTAAGTGTTTATATTTCCAATCTCAGGCTACTACTATCTGTATATTTGACACACATCTCTGGGCAGCATATGGAGTTTCCATGCACAAATGGCACTTTGGAGTGTATAACATCATAAATGGGGACAACTGGAGTGAAAGTTGAGGCTTCTCTTAAAATGAAACTGAAAATTAGAGTCAGATCAAAGTCAAGCTGTATGCATTCAGGCTAATTTCTATGTACTTAAAGTAACTATAAAGAAGCTTTTTTCCCCTTATGATGAAATATTGTAGCAAACATTATTGTTAGTAAATATCCCAAGCCACCAAGCGGTTGCATTGCCCCACCTACACTAATTCTGCACAGCATGAACATAATATACTCCACAGCCTCTTTTTGCCAGAAATTGTTTTGGTCTTTCCACCTGGGTCTGGGCCTTTCAAGCAACACTCTGTGCTGTTCTCACTTGAAAGAGACAGCAGGACCTACTGCTGATTTAAGGCATGTAAGGAGTAGAAATCATGAGGTGCAGAATATTATACATAGTCAGGTCTGTCATAATCAGGGCACACAGCCTACACACCATGACGCTGGGCTTGTTTCCATAATTGCAGCTAGTCTGTGTTCAGTACATGTGCTAATATTTGAGTCATGTGCTCAGATTGTGATTAGTGATTCAAAACATTTTCAAATTGGAATCACGGGTATATTGTCGTTGGTGAAAGCTGCCCATCTGGAAATTTCGAAACTTAATGAAATGATTTTCACAGGGATTTCTGCACATCAAATGTTAATGGTTTCAAAAAATGCTCATGTGGTATTTTGAATATTTTGTACTTATGTAAATACTTGTCAAGTGCTAAATACCAAAACCAAAACAAGCTTTTGGGCCTATTTATTCCAATAGTTACATTATTTACAGAGAAGGGAACAGATTGTTAAGTAACAATCAAATACTTGCTACCTAAAGGCCTGCAATACACAAGGGGAAACAATGCAAGTTGTATATAACAATCATATCATAATACGTCATATCCTAGGATTCCAAAGCAACACCAGGGGCCTCCCTACCTTGTAACAGTGGATGGCAGTACAGATTTTTTCCTTATTGCCAAGTAGACCAATTTCCCCTTAAAAAATGTTTAGGTAGAAGGATAACAGATAGCTGAGAGGAGGTTACCTTTAATGAGTTGGACTAGAGATGGGCTGAGAAGATGTTCAGATCTGGACCCAGACTGAGTTTAGGTTAGGATTCAGGGTTCATGTTCAAGAGCAAATTGGAGCAAAGGTTTGAGCCAGATGGCACCAAAATCTTGCAAGTTGATCTTGCATGATTTCAGCCACAACAGTTAGAAGTCCAGTCAATCAGCAGTTTCCATTCTTCTGGGTTTGTGCAAGGTTTACTAGGGAACCAAAGGACAAGTTGACAATAGGTTCCTTTTGATCTGAATCCAACCGAGAACCAAAATAGTAGCTGCATGTTCAGAGCTGGGAAATCAAATACAAATCTTCCTAAATTTGGAATGGCTTCCCACATTCAGATGTCTGGTTTTGGCCCATTTCTCACTTTCATTGCACTTGTCAATTAAAATTAAGCCTTTGCAAGTCAAAAATGTACATTATGATTAGAGCTGGGGACAGCTGACTTTCAATCCCATTCAAACAGAGTCTTGAGTTGGAAGCTCCCTGGGTTCATGAACGTCAGCCCATGCCCCTAGGGTTTAGGATGGAGTTATCCCTACAGCCAGCAAACTGTTCAACCTCCATCTATCCCACCTGGCTTCCCTTATTCACTCAGCAAGCTCTGCCCACTCCCCAAAGCCATTTGAGGGAAGTGGAGTCTCAGAATTCAGGGGGAGATGAAGCTGCAATGGGTCTGATTCACTTCCAAATACTGCAAACCAAACTGCTGGCTTCATTTAACCCTGTGGAAACTGAAACACTCAGGGCTCAGACAAGCCTAAGTATTACCCCCAATACACATGGTAGTGAAGACCTACATATGTATTTATATTTCTTTTTTTGCCATATAAAATGGATGCATCATATTTCTCTAAGTGCCTCTTCAAAATACATGATGAGAATAGCACGATAAACAATCATCAAACAGACCTGATGTCGGCCAAAGATTCAACCCCAGATCCTGGTTAAAGGACTCAGTTAAAATGAGCAAATAGAGGGGCCCTTCTGTGTGAACTGGAGAGTAATGATCTCAGGCCTTTTTCAGACCAGTGAGGGAATTCAATAGCTGAGGACCCTGCACTAAGAAGGCTGCTAGCTTCAAGTACCCCAGTCGAGGCTGCTGGTTCAAGTATGCCAATTTATCTCAGTGGCTAGGGAAGAACACAAAGGATTCCGGCAGCTGTGTGCCATTCCACAAGCACAGTTGACCACGGACAGGGGAAATCATCCTAGTTTGGGGTGGTGTCAAGATGGCATTATAGCGCCTTTCAGGGTTGTGGGACTACTGGACTGTATTCACGAGAAAGAGGCGTCGCCGGAGCTTCCTTGTACCACCTTTACAACCCTTTTAGTGAACTGTACTTTTTATTCCTTGGCCACAGCCAAGAATCAGAGCCCTGGTCTCACAGATACCAAATACCCAAACCATAAAATCTCGATAAATTAAAATCCATGCTTAAATAAACATGACCCAATGTTTAATTGCAGAACACAGGGATAATATGTTCACTGCAAGAAACAATATTTGCATCAGGAGGATTTTTAAGTGGTCTTCATGTATAAACCAAAATAGACCACATTGCAGCAAACCAGCCTTGGAGTAACAAAGGAATGGATCATGATGATAAAGTTGTAATCGTCTACCAAATACACACTGAAAAACCTTTGGCTGCTACAAGTTCTGTATGTTAATTTAAACACAGACTAGCATCCAATAGCACAGGAAGGGCTTGTCTAGAAGGTGAGATATTTTCAAGTGTCTGATAAAGTGGGATCTCTCCCATGAAAGCTCATGTGATAAATAAAATTGCACATTGGAAAAAATAACCCCAACTATACCTATAATATGACGGGGGCTAATTTGGCTACAACGAGTCAAGAAAAAGATCTTGGGCTCATTGTGGATAGTTCTCTGAAGATGTCCATACAGTGTGCAGAGGCGGTCAAAAAAGCAAACAGGATGTTAGGAATCATTAAAAAGGGGATAGAAAATAAGACTGCAAATGTATTATTGCCCTTATATAAATCCATGGTACGCCCACATCTCGAATACTGTGTACAGATGTGGTCTCCTCATCTCAAAAAAGATATTCTAGCACTAGAAAAGGTTCAGAAGAGGGCAACTAAAATGATTAGGGGTTTGGAGAGTGTCTCGTATGAGGAACGATTGAAAAGGCTGGGCCTCTTCAGCTTGGAAAAGAGGAGACTGAGGGGGGACATGATAGAAGTATATAAAATTATGACTGATGTGGAAAAAGTGGACAAGGAAAAGTTGTTTACTTACTCCCATAATACAAGAACCAGGGGTCACCAAATGAAACTGATAGGTAGCAGGTTCAAAACAAATAAAAGGAAGTTCTTCTTCACACAACGCACAGTCAACTTGTGGAACTCCTTACCTGAGGAGGTTGTGAAGGCTGGGACTATAACAATATTTAAAAGGGAACTGGATAAGTTCATGGGGGCTAAGTCCATAAATGGCTATTAGCCAGAAAGGGGTTAAGAATGGTGTCCCTAGCCTCTGTTTATCAGAGGATGGAGACGGATGGCAGGAGAGTGATCACTTGATCATTGCCTGTTAGGTTCACTCCCTCTGGGGCACCTGGCACTGGCCACTGTCGGTAGACAGATACTGGGCTAGATGGACCTCTGGTCTGACCCAGTACGGCCTTTCTTATGTTCTTATGTTCTTACTCTTTAAAAGTGCCACAAGACTGCTTCTTTGTTTTGCTGAACTAGACTAATATGGCTATCCCTTTGGAAGGTGAGATAATGCACTTTACGTGGGAATGATTTCTAAAGTGCATTATGTTGCACATTAAGTGGTCTGTGTATACTCCACTCATGTGCTTGAATGTAATGTTGCTTGAAAGAGTACCCAGATGACCACCCATGTCTACATTACACCAGTTTGGATTCTCTCTCTAGAGATATGAATTCACTTGATTATTCAGACTCCTATCTACATATCAGTGTACTTAGCATGCCTTCCAAAGTCTTACATGCTACTTCTGAGTTTAGTTCAGCTGAGCAGCTGGCCCCACAGCAGCAAAGAGGTTAAAAAAATGATGAATTTTATGTTGAGTTTATTCCGGAAATCTCTGCCATAAATTATGCTGTGGGGTTCTTACCCTGCATATTACTAGCCAAAGAGGCATAGAGGTGGTTATGTTTATGTCTCCCATATGTTAAATGACATCTCACTGAGTACCATATGATTTGATTTATGGTGGCATCACATCAGCTAAACCATAAATGGGTTCAATATTAAAACTGTATATCACAAAAAATAAAGAAGAGGTTTGTTCATTACTTAAATCTGTTCATTGGGAGGGAGCGGGGGCTTGTTTGCTCTGATAGCCAAAAGAATGTAAGAATCCTTCCTCTCACCCTATTACTCTAAGAAAGTGTATTTGCCATTGCCAAGGGAGGCATTTAGGGATCTTGGCAGGAATTTCACTCACTGTTTCATTCCTGACCATAATTTGCTAATCCAAACTCATAAAAATACTACTATATTCTCCAGAGATAGCCCCAGAACACTAGAGCATCTGTAATGCAACCTGCACCACTTGGGATCACTATTGTAGTACTTCTGTCCAAAGGGAAGAGTAATTTCATTACAGATTAAGAGCTGGATCACCCAGCATGCCCAGGCTGATTTAAGTAGTTCTGATAACACAAAGAAAGTGGTCTAACAAGCGATCTGAGGATTCCTCCTGTGCCAGGAAATCTCTGGGAGACACAGAGCTACCATTGTGACTCAGGCACCATCAGACATCATGTGGAACGAAGGGGAACATGGTGGGAGCATTCCTAAAGGCCAACAACCCTCCAATGCTGTAACAGACCATTGGCATTCTACCAAGCATAGCTCTGAGCAACCTTAATATTCTTCTAAAATTATGTCATGACCAAAACCTTTACCATTCTAATCTTCTATTTGGTCTTTTAGATTTCCCCCTTACGTTCACTTCTATAGCCTGATAAGAACATAACTTTACTGGGAGAGGATACCTTTGCTCAGGTCCCTTGATTGAGATTGACAGCAAAGTGTAAGTTCTAGAAACTTGCATCTTTCATCATCTCTTCTTAGATCTTATAGGCCTTTCATCTCTTAGCAGACATGAAATTACCCAGACAACAGTAATCCTAACCAAAAATCAAATTTTATAAGAAACAGAGAGAAAATAGAATCAGAACAAATGTTGTTTGCTGAACGGGGGTGGACTTAAGTACATGCGTTAATGCTTTGCTGAAGTAGGGTCTCGATGACTACATAAAGTATCAGCACAGCAATGCAGAACCAAGCCCATAGCCTTCAATTATCCCAAGATATAAGAAAATCCAGTGTCAGAAAACGCTTAAAGCAGTTGAGATTTTTAGTATTGCTGATATAACAGCATACATACATTCTCACAATTCATCTTTATTTATAGTACCTCTTATAATATATAGTTAAAAGAGAAGAGAATCTATAGGACACACAGGAACAGCAACATATGTTCTGACATTGCAACTTCCTCAGGGACAGAGCGAGTTGACTTACTCAGTGCTTTGTACAGCTGTGAGAGCACTCTTAGAATTTATTGAGTGACAAATGAAAATGAAGGAGCCATGTTTGACTCATGTGGATTAAAAGCTATCTCTATCTCTATTGATGATGTCCCATGGACACAAATCTTCACCTATATCAATAAATAGGAGACCACAAAATATTCAAGAAATTTTCACTACCTATATACAATAGTAACTTTTTTTTAATTTAAAGAACACACACACACACACACAGCCCCCCATAGAAGTACTATTCTCTTAGGTCCCAGTTCAGCAATTATTTCAATGAGACCAACCATGTGCTTACATAAATATATTCATTATATTCCAGGTAATTGCTATACAGATATAGCACCACCAGGATTCATTCAACCATCACTATTTTCACTGAATCTAGGGAAAGTAATAAAATACAGTAAAACCTCAGCCTTATGAACACCAGAATTATGATTTCACCAATCAACCACACATCTCATTTGGAACTGGAGCGATGCAATCAGGTAGCAGCAGACCCTGAGAGAGAGAGACAGACAGACAGACAGACAGACAGAGACAGAGAGGTACTGTGCTAAATCACTTAAAAAAATAAAGAGAAAGTTTAAAAACAAAGATTTCACAAGGTAGGGAAACTGGTTCTATAATTGTTTTGTTTAAATTAAGATGGCTAAAAGCAGCAGTTTTCTTCTGCATGGTAAAATTTCAAAGCTGTATTAAGTCAATTATCAGCCACAACATTTTTTGTCCAGAGTTACAAACATCTCCATTCTCTAGGTTTTCAAAACTTTGACATTCCACTGTGCCACACAATTTCTATCACATTCGTTTTCTTTGTAATCTTGCTTATTCACAAGAGTCATGGAATTCAGGTCCTGTATTTTAACCAACACAGAAACCTCTCCCAGGGTCTGATACAAGACACATGCTGACTTCCACATTCAAAGGAAAGCTTTTCTGGATGTGGTCCCATACATTTGAATCTTTATTAAATAATGGATGAGGCTTCTATCTTCCAAAAGAGATGAGGTATAATCAGAGTATACACTGAACTCTGGTTTATCCATCACACAAAGTAATTTCAGAGTTTTATTACAAAGCTGTAAAATAGTACACCAAACAGAGCTGGACTGGGGAAACAGATAGAAAAAGTTTGTCAAATAATCCCAGGGGCAAGAAAGAATACATTTGAGATTATTCAGGGCTAGAAAATTTAGCTAGCTATGTGGTGCGCACATGCACACCCCATCAACCCACAGCTCTACACTCCTCAGCTTCAGTTTGCTTTTGATTTCCCAAATACCCCAAAATCTTAGTGCTGGTTTTATTGTCTAATCCCTTACAGTCATTGCGGAAGAACTTTTTCACACTCAGTCACAACTGAAATAATCAGGGTGCTGAGAATAGGTATTTTTTAAAATCCACAACTCTGCTACCCAACCTTTGCATTTTAGCCTCTCTCTTGTTTTTGGTCATAGAGAAAGGATACAATCCTGATCCTATTGAAGTCAGTGGCCTCAAGCAATTGACTTCAATATAAGAAGGCCAGATGAGAGTGGTGTAGCACTCAAACTTTTGAAGAGTAGGTTCACGGTCTGTGAAATTGCTTCAAAGTTCTTGCTCCAAAGGGGTAACTGTGTTAGTCTAGTTCTAGTACAGCAATTTCACAGACTTCACCCACGAAAGCTCATGTGAAAAATAAATGTGTTAGTCTCTAAAAGGACTCCTTGTTCGTTTTGCTTCTTATAAATATCTCAGTCTCCAGGCTAGGCCTACATGAGGAGCAATGACTCTGGAACCATCTCTATTTGTCCGTCTAAATGAGATGAAGAACTAATCCTTGGAAGCGTCAGACACTTTTTGTGAAATTTTTTGATTGGCCAAATACAATTTTTCAACAAAAAAGTTGTGATGGAAAAAGTCTGACTAGCCACAGTAAAATGCCAGTTGTCCTAATTTCCCCCTTTTTTAAAAAAGTCTTCCTTATTTGGTCAGTTATCTTGTATGAATCTATCATCATTGTAAATTGGGTTCATTATAGTTCTACATTCAAAACATCATCAGCCCTGGCATAGAAAAACCAGCTGAGGGGGGTGAGGGGATGGAGGAACACATCACTGAAATCTCTGAAAACAAACAATTAAACATCATGCATCCCCATGGAATTTTTCACATTGCCTAATGTATCAAAATTCAGCGTTCAAAATTCTCAGTTACTTACCTATATTGTGGTGAGTATTTAAATTGCATCAATCACCACAGTATGAGTCCATTAACTGTGTGAAAGGACCTGGGTATTATACCATTGTCCCACAATACTTGTGAAACATGTTGTACAGTAAATGGATCCTTAATATTGTGTAAACTATAGCTATCTATGTACTAGAGCCTTGGGGTAAAAGTTTCAAAAGCATCTAACAGACTCAGGACCCTAAATCCCATTTTCAGAAGTGACTTATAGGTATTTAAGCAATTAACTCTCACTGATACCTTTAAAAAAATTGGACCTTATAAGCCTACATCTCAATGCAAGTCGAAGTAATTTAGGAACTTTGGAAAATTTTACTCTTGATCTGTGCCAGTTTAGTTGATGGAATTGAAGCTTGTTTGTAACTGTCCATTGAATGCACATAAAAGCCAATCTGAACAACTAAATAAGAGACTTTGATATCACATTATGGTGTCCAGACCATATAAAATGGATGTCTGAGAAGGATCTCTGTCAATTTCCTCTTCTCCTCTGTACCTCTTATTAATTTCAGATTCTCACAAGTATGTGTGTCATTTACACTCAAGGAAAGATGCTTTTGCTGAAATGAGAAAAAGCAAACTTTACTCTTTTTTTACAATAAATGCAGAGAAAGTTAATATAAAGATTAAAATTGTATTAATAAAGCCCTTGGAAACTATTATTTCACCTCTCCAGACCACATTTACAAACAGAATCGGAGCATATGAATTAACTCAGTTTGGTCTAAGACTTGATATATTTCCATTCAAAGCCCATTTTGAAAAATGTACCCTAGATTGTGATTTTCTTTAGTATTTGCTTGAATGACAATTCAGCAGCTGCATAAAAGTGCCTCAGTGTTTTCCGATACAATGCTAATAAATTTCCCAGTGCTTTACTTTTCACTGAAAAAATAGAGAACTCTGTGGCTTTATATGAGCCTTCAAAGACTTGGCTTAGATGGCAATAGAAAATCCTGCTGTTGGCACCGGCCTATCATAAATAGCTCAGTAGTTATTTTAAATTAAAATGTTTATGCTTGAAAGCATTCTGAAAACAACATGGAAGAAGTTTCTATTTTCACCCACACATTCTTCATGTTGACAGAGTCACCCTCATGTTGTCATGGGCCTATGACAAATTCTTTATTCTGAATCAACTCCCCCACTTTATGCCTACTTGCCTGGTATTCCCATGCATGCCTTTTTCTAATTGTGACAGTCTTTGGGGATCCTTACCAATAGCAATTCCTGGTCTCCAAATGTACTGCCTCCACAGAGTCACTCTGTATCAGTCATACATCTACCCACATGGCCATTTTTGAGCCTTAGTTGGCTATTTGGGGTTCTACCCTCTTCCTTCAATCCTAGCATTCCATGTAGGAACATTAGAATGGCCATACTGGGTCAGACCAATTGTCCATCTAGCCCGCTATCCTGTCTTCCAACTGTGGCCCATTCCAGATACTTCAGAGGGGATGGAGAGAACAGGGCAATTTATCAAGCAATCCATCCCCTGTCATCTAGTGCCAGCTTCTGGCAGTCAGACATTTAGAGAAACCAAGGATATGGAACTGCATCACAGATCTTGTTGGTAAATACCATTGATGGCCCTATCCTCAATGAACTTAACTAAATCTTTTTTTAATCTAGTTATACTTTCAACCTTCACAATATCCCCAGCAATGAGTTCTATAGGTTGACTCTGCATTACGTGAAGTACTTTCTTATGTTTGTTTTAAACCTGCTGCCTATTAAATTCATTAAGTGGCCCCTGCTTCTTGGATTATTTGAAAAGGTAAATAACACTTCATTATTTACTTTCTTCACACAATTCTTGATTTTATAAATTGCTATCAGCTCCCCCTTTAGTCACCTCTTTTCTAAAATTACCAGTTTCAGTCTTTTTAATCTCTCCTCAGATGGAAGCTGTTCCATATCCTTAATCACTTTTGTTGCTCTTCTCTATACTTTTTCCAGTTGTAACATATCATTTTTTCAATGGGTCAACCCGAACTGCATGCAGTATTCAAGGTCTGGGCATACCATGGATTTATATAGTGGCATTATGATATTTTCTGTTTTATTATCTATCCCTTTCCTAATGTTTCCCAACATTCTCATAGCTTTGATTGTTGCTGTTCATTGAGCAGATGTTTTCAGAGAGCTATTCGCAAAGATTCCAAGATCTTTTTCTTGAATGGTTAACAGCTAATTTAAACCCCACCATTTTGTATATATAGTTGGGATTATGTTTTCCAATGTGCATTACTTTCCATTTATCAACATTGTCAATTTCATCTGCCATTTTGTTGACCAGTCACCCAGTTTTGTTATAGCCCTTTGTAGCTCTTCACAGTCAGCTTTGCATCATCTGCAAACTTTGTCACCTCACTATTTATCTCCTTTTCTAGATCATTTATGACTGACTAAGTTGAACAGTACTGGTCCCAATACAGATCCTTGGGGATCCACCTCTATCACCTGTGAGAACTGACCATTTATTCCTATTCTTTGTAACCTATCTTTTATCTATTTCTTGTTCCATGAGAGGACCATTCCTCTTATCCCATCACTACTTAGTTTGTTTCAGAGCTCTTGGTGAGAGATCCTGTGAAAGGCTTACACTATATCTACTGGATCATCCTTGTCCCCTATTTGTTTATCCCCTGAAAGAATTTTTAACAGATTGCTGAGGCATGATTTCACTTCACAAAAGCCATGTTGACCCTTCCCCAGCATATCATGTTCATCTATGTCTCTGATAATTCTGTTCTTTATCAACCATTTTGTCTGAACACTCACAGATAAAATTCCAGTGAGCATTTTCATTGCACTTGGCTATGTCCACTGCCTGGATGAAGTCTTGGAACCTCATCTGAGATAAAAGCCTTTTTGGAATCTTGGGTGGCCCCTCTGAAGGTTAGAAGCTGAGTTGAGAACAAGATAGATTTTAATTTGTCTACTCTCAGATGAAGAGATTTGAAGAGGTAACCAGCCTCCTGCCAGGCATGCAGAGGTGGATGAAGGAAATTTGAGGCCCTGGGCACACATTTCTCGTCCCCTGCCCTCACCCCTGGAACACCACACTGTCATCATAAAAACAATGTCATGATACAAATAGCAGCGTAGAATAAGAACATTTTATCTAGTTTTAGGTGATCATCTTCTTTCTAGATTTCCTCCTGGCAAATTCTGTTATAATATCATCAAAGTCCATCCCTTTCACAAGATCTGATTCAATGGCCATGAGTGACAGTGAACTGAGCCTCCTCTGGTGCATTGTTGATCTCAGCTCACTTTTAATCCTTGGCATCCTTGAAAATGAAAGCTCCCCCTCACAATTAGTGACAGGCAGGGTGAGGAAAAGTCTAAGGGCAATGAATACATTTGGAAATATAGAATGGAGGCCATTTTGCGTCAGAATTTGCAACAGTTGTGCAGGTGATTTGTCAGGCAAAGAACTGGAACGGGATAAGTTCATTAGCAAAGTTTTTGTCCAGGTCGTTTGGGTAGACTGCAGCCAGTTGGGTGGCCCACTTGCTAATGTCACTGAGGTCTGAGTGGTTTTCGAACAGTACTCCAAATCCCTCATTCAGCTGCCTGTAAGCCTGTAATCAGTGATCAAGGCACACGAGTAACTGGTCAATTATCACACTGAATGTCTCTACTCAAAATTTCTGGCTTCCCACAAGTAACACCTTAGACTCTTTTGAGTCATCAGCAAACACTTTGTGTTTTCTCATATGATGCAGTTCATGTTGATATTCTTTACAAACACCACTGACACTTGTGGCAGACCTCTCAAACTGCTCTCTAAGCAAAGCCCCAAAAGATCGCAATGATTCCATTAGTTGAACTGCTTTCTGCAACACACCACTTATTATTTTGAATCTGTGCATGACAGTGTCCCAAAACTGAGCCATGAAAACAGTCTCAAGGTGTCCCATTTTATCATGCAGTGAGGAAGTTTCCCGTCATGTTTTGAGTGATTGATCTGCATCTTCAGATTGTGGCAGACCAAAGAACTCTCAGTCCCCATGCGTCCTACGCTTCATGTAGTGACAGCCAGCTAAAGCACAGTTCTCCCACCTCCAAACCCCCAGTACTATGGATCCTCAGTCCCTCCTATCCTGGGGCTGGGTTCTCTGCCCCACTGGTCACTGGGCCTGGGGCCCTAAGGCCTGTATAGGCAAACTTGCCCTCACTGCTTGTATCTTCTAGGTGCTGTCAGTAACAGCTACTGGTCAGCTCTCCTCCACTCTTCTTCTCTCTCTTCTCTTCCACACACCAAATTCTGCTCCTACCTCCACCTCCAAACAAAACACCCAAACTTCCTCACCGCATGGCTGCAACAGAGGCTTTTTATCTTCTACCCTTAATTGGAGTCAGGTGCTCCACCTGACTCTAGGTGCCTTAATTGGAGTCAGGTGCTTTAATTGACTCAAAGCAGCCCTGCCCTAGCTACCCTGGGCCTAATATATCTGTCTTCCACCACCCTCCTGTATCCATCAGGCCTGGCTCTGTCACAAGATAAATTATTTAAAACATCTCTGATGAAGGAATAGTTCTGGCACAGGGCTCTTGTTGAGTCAGCATGGCAGCTCCATTGTGTGTGAGACAATATTTTAAGAGTCAAGAGTGACTGGCTGGCCCCACTGTGGAAAACTTTGTTCCACCGGTAAGTGGAAATTGCTTGCATCTGAACAACTGTTCTCAATGCCATTGACCCCCACTAAATTAACTGAATGTGCAGTGCAAGGGACATAGTGGGTTCATTTACTCGAATGAGCCTGCAAACCATTGTATCATCCAGGTCAACTGATCAACATGCAAACATCCTGGTGTTGAGTCCACAATGACCAAGAAGCATTTTGCATGTTTCAATTCAGCAGCAATGGCGCTTTTAATTTTATCACCCATCAATTTAATAAATTTTTCACGTGTTGCTGAAGAAAGATAAGCAGTACTATCTATACCCTTTTGTCCAAATTTCTTGAAATGATCAGCCAGAAATGCATCAAACTGGGCAATGAGCTCTAAAATCCCTAGATAATTTCCATTATGCGCCAAGCCCACTAATTCCTCTTTGCCACGGAATGCCAGGCCATGCTCACCCAAGAATTTAATAATGGGTACAGTCGAACTCAGATCCTGTTTTCAATAATGACATTCAGTCTCATATTGATGAATAAGAGAGAGTCGAGAGTACCTCACGCCTTTGACCACAGGATTAATGCCATCATTAATGACATCAATGACATCTCTCGTCCTCTAAGACATGCTCTGGCTGCTTCCAGTCACTGTACTCATTGACAAAAAAGTTTGTTTCAGTTGAAAATAATTTACAAGCAAAACAATACACATGTCCCTTGGAAGGGGAGTAAAGAAGCCAATCACAAGCTACCTCTTCTCCGCTGTGCAAACGACAGGAAAACAGTTCATTTGTAAGCGGTCTTATTTTCCCACTTATTTCTCTGGCAGAGGCAGGGTACTTCTGGCTTCAGTTTTGACAAGCTGATGGGTCCCTTACAAGCAAACAACTCCTGAAACATTCATCAATCCTACCCCATAGTCCAGGATCACTGATAAATGGTAAGTAGTTGTTGAACTGTCCATCCTCAACAGCTGGTTCATCATTCCTGTCATTTTCTATTGCAGTTGGCAGTTTCTCCTCCTGTTGATCTCTGTCCCTGTCTGTCATGGCGATGGTGGCAAGCTGACATGTACCTGCTACACCAGAAGAGCTACCCACTTCATCGCCCTCTAACGTCTGCCATCATACTTGTTGTCTTATTGAAGTAAGTGTTAATGTAGGGATCTTTTTCAAAAGGGAGGCTTCTTTCGCCTCCCTCTCTTGCCTAAGTTTTCTTTTTAGCTTTCCACTCCGGCCTCACCATTGCCACCCACACTCCAGGTTATTGAGTACTTCTGAGCAGGATGACCTGTGAAGTGTCTGGCGCTGTTTATAGTCAGCAGTGGAGGAACATGGTGGGAACTATGTACTGTGAGTGACTCAGTAATGTGACAACTCCTGCCTGAGGGGGGAGTCACTCATGGTTGCCCCCACGGGCAAAATGGGGCTCTCCCACTCCCCACCTGCCCAGCAGGGCTCTGAGAGGAGGCGTGGATTTGATTTGATACCCCAGAAGGGGAGGGCTCTAGTGAATTGGCTAAAGGGGTAAGCCACAAAGAGGAAGCACCCTGAGTGATGAAGAAGTAGTCTGACTCTGGAGGTAGGAAGCAAGATCATTGGGCCAGAAACTAAAAGAGGAGGTGTCAGCCTCGCTGAGAGATAATACCAAGATGCAGCCACAAGGAGCTGCTACAGCAGTGAATATAAAATCCCATCATAAGAGCATTATGAAATTCATTTTAGGGTACCTGAATAATCTCAGAATCATTAGTGATTACCTTTCAATATTCACGGAGGACAGGAGAACTCCCAGAGGATTGGAGAAAGGTACTATGTCTGTCCCCATAAGGTTAACTGGCCCTATCCACATCATCATAACCCTGTCAGTTGTCAATGGTCTATTTACCTTCTCTAACAGGGTTGCACTCTTGCGCTTCCTGCTGGTTCTCTGGGGACTAGCTCTGCAAGTCCCAGCATTCCAGGTGGTTGTGTCTCACTGCCATTACCTCTGCCACGTCTCTCCCAAGCTCACGGCATCAGCTTCATGACTCAGCCCTCCAGCTGTGCCACAAACTGTGCTCTTCCCCCTTCTGGGGGATTCTGCGGTCCCAGTCTATCCACTTCCTCCAGTGGCAACTGCAATCCGCTGTCCAGCCCTCTCGTCAGGTTTCCAGCTGCTCCTTCTCCAGCGCTAGCCACTACTGTGTCCAAAGTGGAAAAACTCCCTTGGCCTGCAGGGCAGCCATTCTTGCCTCCTCAAGCTCCCGGGGGTGACTGACCTTTCTGCTGGCTGCCTATATAGGACCTCCACAGCCCTGATTGGCTACTCCTAGTGCAACCTCTCAAGGGCTTTGTTAACCCTTTCCAGGCTACTCTGGGGCAACCACCCCACCACACTTTCATTTGCATGTAGGATCTAAAATAAATTCATGGATCTCTGTTTGTTCTGCACTTGAATCTATTTTTCCTCCCTGTTTGTGGAGATCAATTTATTTAAAAAAAAATAGTAATATACATACTGAGGGGGATGGTGGGTATTGGGACTGCCTTCAAAGCACCCCTCTCAGTTTTTTGGAGACCTCCACCAGAATGACCACAGCCTGGAAAAAATCTAAATATCTTAAAGTAAAGGTAAATATCTTAAAATAAAGGTAAGTTGATGGCAGAAAAAAAAATTCTCCTTTATGATGCTGCCTCCACAGAGCCCAGCTGTAGGAGCCCATAGCCCTAAATTATACATACTGTGTCCTTCAGAATGGTCTTGCCCATATGATCCTGATCATTGAGTTGACGTACCATGGGGTCTTCAGTCCTATGGTTCTCTGCCTCCACCATCACAGGTATTGTCAGTGAGTCTTACTGACAAAAGACCAAAACCCCTTCTCCCCCTACGTGAAGTTACCTCCTCCAAAAAAGGCATAGGCTGTTCCACCTGAATCTCTAGGGGCAGTCGGCCTGTCTGATGTGGAGACACTGAGCTTTTCTCTGTTTCTCTCTCTCTCTTCTGAGTAAGAACTGATGGGATAATCCACAGAGAATCCCTTCTGTGCCTCATCTCCAGACTGAAGATGTCCTTCCTCTTGTCTTCTGATTGAAGCCAGGGCCTTTTAGGATATGGTAAGCTGTATGTCCCTGGCCTTTGATATTTACATAGCAGCTTGGCCTAGGAAACCACAAAAACTACTGACATCCAAAACAAACAAGAAGTCCTGTGGCACTTTTAAAGACTAACAAATTTATTTATCGCATTAGTTTTCATGGTTGAAAATCCCATCTGGATATCCAGGAGCTCCTGGAGAAAGAGAGAACAACCTTATCACTGAGGGTTTGTGGGTTTTTTAGAACTGGTTAAAGAGGCCTGCAATGATCCTGCCTCTGTTTCTTTCTCAAGGAAATCTAATTCTTTATAACTGGTCTCCAAGGAAGGATCTGATTTATTTTTTCCAGTGTTCTCCCCTGAGATCACTTTTGACTTGTGATGCAAATGAGAAGCCTAGCATTGGGAAGGTGTCATCAAGTACACAACAGGATGTGTTTGGAAGAAAGGCTTATTTCTTTGGCTGACTTCATGTTGAGAGTTGCCAATTATTAGGAAGTTATGGCCAGATATAATTTCTCACTCAGGTCCAAAGCTGCTCTTTTTTGGGCCCATTACATGACTGAAAACAAAACCCAGGAATTTCAGGAGGAATTCAAGGAAGGCTAGGAGGCATCCAACCATTTCCTCAGAGTACATTTTGCTATTTTGGACATCACTGCTAGGTCTTTGGCTGCAGCTATGTCCTTTAGAAGGCATTCTTGGCTCAAGAATTCTCATCTTTTCACTAACGCTCAAGCTAAAGTTATAGATTTGCTTTTTTCCTTCAGCTCTAGTACAGACAAGGTCTTAAAAAAGATAAAAGCTACAAATTCCATGGCCAGTCAGGTCTCTGGTCTTGATTCACGTTGCTTCCCACAAGAAATCCTCATTTTGAATTCCACAGTCCTCCTTGGGACCTGGACACCAACAAAGACCCACACAACTTGGGAAGCCCTTCTGTTCCTGTCAGAGAAGACAAAAATCTTCCTCCTAAGCCTCCCCAGCTATTGGCAAGTTTGCATCTAGCTAACTAGTCAGTCAAGGCAGAAGAGCACAGAACTCAGTTTGGACTATCTGTACGCCTGTTTGTCTTTATTACTGCACCATTTAGGCACCCTTTGTGTCAAATTCTTTTGGGCCTGGCAAGCTATTTCTTTGGATCATTGGGTCCTAGAGGTTTTTGAACTGGGGTATCACCTCCATTTCAAAGTTATGCCAAAACCTAACTACATATCTTCTCCTTACAACAGTGTCTTGTGAAAAGAAAAAAGCTCTGATCCTTGCTGAGAAAAGGAGACACACAGATAAATACCAAAGGTTTACCAGGGCCTGCAAGTCTGTCTGGCTGTGGACCATTATATAATGAGTAGGTGCCAGGGCCATCCTTGGGGAGGCGAACGGGCCAATCGCCCCAGGCCCCGCGGTTATGTGTGCCACGCGCTGTCCTGCTCCCAGCTGGGGGCAGTGCGGGGCCCATGCCACAGCCCCCCAGGGCCAGCCCTACCTGCCCCCGAGCTGGAGCAGGCAGGCCCGGGGGGGGGGGGGGCAGTGCAGGCCCGGCCTCTCTGGGCTGGGCCGGCCTGGCCTGCCCCACATAGTCAGCCCCAGCCAGTGGCGGGGCCTCATGACCCGTTCCCCGGCCGGGGCGCCGGTGGCAGCAGCCTGGGGTCCTGGCCAGGGCCGGCTCCTGCTGGTCTCGGCTGGGGACCCAAGGGTGCGCTGCCGCTGGGAGCCAAGGCTTGCCGGGCTCCCAGGTGGGGGAGCGGGTCGACCTGGGCCTCCCTTCCCCTCTCCAGGGTAGGGGTGGAGTGGGGCCCCCTCAGACATGTTGGCCCCGGGCCCTGCTCCCTCCTAGGGATGGCCCTGAGTAGGTCATGCTCTCTCCGGGCCACCACTGAGCAACAAGAGGAGCCAAGCTGTAACTCCAGTGGCATTCTGCATCATCCCCAATGCTGTGCCTGAAACCATTCAATGAGGCTGTTGTAACATGAAACAGCCTAGCATTGCTGTCGGGGCTGCTCCACAGTCCAGAACAGTCAAAGTGCAGGCTACTCCACTCTCCTCCATGCCCCCAGCACACCCTACGCCTGAGCAGGAGGCTCTTATGACTATTTTACAGCCCCTCTGCATCAGAATCTGGCTCTGTATGTGTAAATTACATTTATTTTTCATACCCACTGAATGCCAACTTATGCAAGTCAGGCTACCTCACCCTGTGTAAAGTGGCACAAAAAGTGAATTCCTGTCCCTTAAACTAGACTTCTCTTACTCTTGTTCTGTCTCAAGAATAGAAATTCTACCTGATTTACACCTCATGTGCAGTTTACCATACATCATAATTTAAGTCACTAGCAAATTTAACCCAGAGATTTCCAGGGGAATTGCACCTGCTTACAGAAAGGCCCTCAAAGCTTTTCTCATGAGATGTCATGTGGTCTAACTTTGGCAGATTACTGGAAATAAGATTAACTGACTCATGCTGAAATGTCGCAAGGAGTTGATGACCAGACCCATTACCAACAGATCTGAAAAACGAAGCACGTCATTCTAGCCTGTGCATTTTGATTGCATTTAGTCTAACACATACACAGCTCTCTTCCACTGCAGCTGTAAACTATTATCTGTGACAAAGGGGTTGATTTTTAAACCAATAAATGTGATGACTGTTATGTAAGCTTTACCATTATCACATGATGTGCAGCCTCTAAATTCGTTCCCTGCTGGGTGGCTGAACTTTTATTTGAGGATGGGGAAGGTTATGTGAGGACAGAAAATCTCTTAGTCAGAGTGTGTAATGCCTAAAACTATTCCAGCTCTCCTCTAAGCGCTAAGAATTTGAGAGAGACCAGCAAACTATACTTAAAGCAAAATGCTGTATATATAATACAATTCTGCTTGAGAATAATAAAAACATGTTGCCACTCCACCCACCTTCATAACACCAAAAACCTTTTCTGAGCCCCTAAATAATCAACCAGTTCATGAGTAACAGGATCTCCTTACACAGAAGGCACTCAGAATGATGCACATGGCCAGTTGCCTCCATATATTCTGAACTGAAGACATTTGAGCAAAGCATAGGAAATGCCAGCTGTCAACCTGATGTCTATAGAGAGAGGAAAATTAAACTGCTGATTTTCTGTGAGTGCACAGTATATTCTTGAGGAGTTCATAAAGCAGAATGCTGTCAGCAGTGTAAACAATCATGTAAAATAAATCCTGTGCAGATTATTGTGTTTAAATTAAGATTTAAATCAATGAAACCCCATAATTTATACACCTACCATTTCTGGGCTTCTTCCCCCATACTCAGGGATGTATTTTAATAATAGAAGCTATAGTCATAACTATTCAATAAAAATAATCATAATACTCTGTGTCTCCTCTTTTCAGTCATCTCACTCATTTCTGGGTCAGTGAACATAAACTTGGGGAAATAGAGACTCTGGCCTTCAGTTTTTCCTTTGCCCTTACCCAACAGGTGTACAAATGTATCTATGCCCCTCAACAGGCCACCTATACATGGTGAAGTTCCCCAGAACCCACCTATACCCTTGGCACTCTCTCACGTATGGTTTCCACCACAGCAGAGCAATTCCCAATTAGTCAGTTACCCTATCAGAAGCCAGTATGTTCTGTTCAGAGTAATGGTATACAAACAGTTAAACACCAAGACAGTCGACAATAGGAATGGAGAATTCTAATCTCAGTGCTTCCTCATCTTTTTAATAACCAATTTCTATTACAGTAAAACCTTCTTTGATAACTGCCAATCCAAGAGTTCTCACCAAAAGTCTGGGAGTCAGTCCCCAGTCATTTTAGTAGCAGAGTATGGGACTGGGGGTCTCATATTATGAAAACATGTATGGTCAGGTCCCCTTTAGGTGTCAACTGCCATAGTTGCATTGAAAGTGTAGCTACTCTGATTTACACCAGTTGAGGATCCAGCCCCACCACTTTTAATGTAAACTAATGTTTATTTGGTAGGAGACTAAGAGAGAGAGAGAGAGAGACGTGTCTGAATGGGCAAATGTAGACCTGCCTCCAAACTTCCACAAAGGGGAGAGTGTGAAAAACTAGGGCTTGGGTTCAGCCCATTACAGAGACTAGAGGGCATCCATAAAGTTGGTATCCAAAAGTGGACGTTCCCAACAGTCAAGTCTGTTCTGGTTTATCTCTAATATGAAGCAAATAATTTAAACTAACTGGCACTTGGTTCAATTCTCTCAGCCCCAGGGGAAGCTCAGCTACTTGTGAAGGAATTTGGCTCTGATACTGCCCTCTTGGTCCCTGCAGAAGTCTTATTAGTTTCAATAGGAATTTTCAATATTTCAATCTGGACTACAAGAATGGAACATTGGACCTTTTATCCTGAAGCCTGGAGCCACACTGATCATCATTGTCTGCAGAGGGCACAACCCAGATGTAAGAGTGACTCATTTACAACCATGACATTTGAGGGACAAACAGAATGATTTTAATCAGACATTTCCATTTTGTTAACAATGCTCAGTAAAAACAGCTGAGCCTCCTAGATTATAACAGTTGGTATTAATCTAATGACTGTAATGATCCACTGCCATAGTTAGGGAGACAGAATGTATTGTTTTAGTTAATTTGTTTAGAGAACATAAGGTGGCATGGAAATTAATATTCCTGAGGCTAAAGACTAAATAAGTGTTTAAATGTTCCTGAGTTTTATTAAATAACAGTCTTTGAAAATACAGAGACCCAGAAAATAGTTAGAATGGGTAACATTTTCAAAAGTGCCTAACTCCTATGTGCAAAAATGGCACTAAGGAACCACTCCCATTGACTTTGAAAACAGGACTTAGGTGCTGAAGTCATTTAGATGCTTGTAAAATATTCCCTAAAGTCTGTTTATTATGCAGCCAAATTATGAAAAGAGGCTGTGGCTAGAATTTTCCAGGATGTTATTAATTCTAATGGCAATTGGGCACTTATACAGCTTTGAAAATCTGTTTATAAAGTCAGGATGCCACATCGCCATCAACCATAAATTGCACAAACAGCATGATGATAATTTATTATTTGTATGGGAATAGCACTTAGGAGTCCCAACCAAGATCATAGCCTCATTGGCCAAGGTGCGGTACAAAAAACGTAAAAAGGAACAATCTCATATATTCCTTCTAGATAGTCATATGACATACCAAGATACAAGGACACATTTCGGTGACAGTGACCACAGAGAAGATCTCAATATTGCCTTGAATTTGCTTTCTATCTTGCTAAATATGTTGACGCTTCTGTCTTTAGAGCTATATGTCCCATATTCTGGCCCACATCTTGAAGACTATAATGTCAGTATACGTGTCTAGCATACTTTGCATGTGGTACATTCTCCATGTGCAGCATTGAAAGGTGGGTGACACATGTCTCCTTCATAATCAGATCATAATGAATGTTGTTTGGTATCCTGGAGATAAAAGGACAGATGGAACCCATCACTGGATGGGAGCAGCACATGAACTAGTTCTTAAGTCAGCTGCTTTTAGGGTTTGCTGCACATGCACGCACACCCTCTGTCAATCAGAAGCCAGTGGAGTTACTCCAGGTTTGCAGTGGTATGTCTTAGAGCTGACTTTGGCCCTTAGTGTCTCACCGGCATGAATTTATTTATTTTTTGATTTAGTAGAACTTTGTGCTTCATAACCTCTGGAAACATACACAATTAGTATAAACCAGCACTTAACACAACCCACAGCTGACTAAAACAGCTCAGAAATTCCCTTCTTCTCACAAATAAAAGTCCACCCAGACAAGCTACCAGCCTCAGAATACAGCCTCAAGAAACAGATGAATCCTTGCAATATATCATAAATGTTAGTGACTTTGGATTTATTTTGGTAAAATGAATTGTGAACCCACTCCTTGGAAAAACCCTCTTACTATTTGTCCTCTTCCATCACACTATTCAAATCTGGAAACTCTTAGTAAGAATGTTTCTGTTGAGCCCAACTGCTGAGAGATTTCTCACCAGTCCAGCCTTCTGAAATTAAAGATACTAAGACATCTCATGTAAGCACATTTCATGCTTACATTCATTAAAATGTGCTCCTGTAAGCACATTTCTTACTTCAGGGCCAATAACCTGCCATGGTCAGGAAGTAACAAGTACACACAAAACAGCATAGTACAGTTGGCTACGTGTACTTTGAGGTGTGGAGTTTGACTTCTGCTAAGAACCATCAAGCACTGGCTATTATCAGTTACAGTATGCTCATCATGAGGGACCAGTTACGACGCTTTTGGTTTACTTTACACAGTACCTTTCATTTCAGTCATTCATAACAGCTCAGTAGGTCAAAGCTATTTTAATTAACCCTCCCTCTTCCTCAGATGAATTTTTTATGTTTTTTTTAGTACAGCCCTGACTACATAATCTACTGTGAAGAGTGATCCTTTTGGATCCCATAATTAGACCTGCAGATTTATCCAGGTGGAGAAAATGTCACAAATAACCCAATTTTCCTGTTGGTCCATGACTTCTCTTTTGTCCATGATTTTAATAAACTCAACCCACAGTGGTGGCTGCTGCCATGGGGCTGGTCCCACTGACCTCGGCACTGCTCAGGTTTGGCCCATGACTGCTCCATGGTTTGTGATACAAAGTGCTGTGACAAATCTGCAGCCCTAGGCTGAAACATTTAGGCTGCACAGCAGAAAAAGACAAAAACAAAATAAGCCACCACAGCACTGAATCTCAGAGTCCAGGTCTAGCGTCTCAGGTTCCTAGCACAGCACTAAAATTAGCAGCGTAGACACTCCTGTGTTTCAGAGCCTGAGGGGGAACACCTACATGGATATTTTAGTGCCATAGCACAAGCCCCACTGGCTCTGACACTCGCTGCCACTGGGAGGAGAGGGGTTTTACAGTGTAGACATATCCTTAATGGCCGAGTCATTAGAGATATAAAATGCTAAGGAGTAACTCATGGTACACAGAGGAAGCATTTTCTCAAAACAAGGAGACAACTTCATAAAACATAATTGAAGGCTGGATGCTGCATTGCACAGACCGGGAATACAAAGATCAAATGCATGACTAAAGATTAGCAGGAGACCTGGCACAACCCTCCTGGCAAGTTAAAAACCTCTTCACGATCCACACAGTGAACCAGGACCTACCCCCTGTTGCATAGCACTTAAGAGGGTAAGGATTAGGCATTCCAGGGGCCACAGAGCTGAGCCGTGATCTATAGTACGGTAATGAGTTGCTCAATAAGCCATTGCTCAGGAAAACCAATGCCCCCAGCAGGAGCAAGAAAAGAGCTGTCCACACTGCCCCACCACCAACCTCCGAGAATGCTAAGCAGCACAGCACCACACGCAGCACCCCTCATGACAATTCCCTCTATTCTCATGGAAGATGGAGCCCTGAATAGATAAAAAGAATAACTGAGCTTCCAGTTAGTTGCTCCTGAACTCCTCAAGAATGTTAAGTTGGAGGATATTTTGTAGATTTCTAACTCACATTGGAAAGACCCAAATAACAATCCGATTAATCTCAACACAATAAAGCCTTTAATCTCACATATCAGCAAATTCCTATTTCTCCATTTTCTAACAAAAATAACAACACTTGTGTTGCCAATGCATTAATAAGATCCTATTTCTGCTCTGGAGACTGAATCAAACCTTTGTTCTTCACAGCAAAGGATTAAGAAGATTGCTATTTTGGTAATGAGATGGGGTAGAAGTACTTACATAGCAGCTGGGATCCAAGTTGGGTGCTTGAGAAAGGAATAAACTCTGTTACCTTAAATGAACTTTATTCTTCTAATCAGTATATCAAACTCTGTTAGTGTGATGCATATAATTAACAATAAAAGAGTGACTATTCATGAATAATTACAATTTGATAGAGTGTTTAAGCTCATTTGCAAAATGTGCCCTATTGCTGTGTAGAAAGTCATGAATACAGATTATGAGATGACAAAAAAACAGAAGTTGCTTACTTTCTAGGTAGTTTATTAGTCAGCTTTTTTCACCCATGTCAGTCCTAATTTCTTCAGGATGTCTCACCTCGTTTAACGGAGTGTAATGGAAAAAATGTCAGAAAAACAGCATGGGGGGGAGGAGGAGGGCGGGGGAAGGTGTCAGAAAAACAGCACCTGGGCAAGGACACTCAGCAAGCACCCCAGAAGGAATAGCAAATAGTACAGATCCAAATGTTATGGCACCACCTAAATGCCCAAAGTGATTGAGCAAACTCTTTGTGAGGCTGGAGAAGGAGGAAGTGACCTGTGAAAATGAAAGCAACTCTCTGAAAACATTAGTCATGTCAAAAGTATGTTGTTTATAGTTTTCATAACAGCATTTTGTGCTTGGTTCAACAAACCTACTTGGTATATGAAATCGTTGCAAGTAAAACATTTTTTTCTAAAGGATTGGGGTATAACCATAGGTATGACAGTGGGTTTGGAAGTTGGCACAAAAAACTTTAAATTACACAGGGATTAACTTCTTATACTTAGAAATGGAAATATTTAGCTGTAGGGGAGAAGGAGGTCCAAACTTCTAAATGAAACACTGCAACAAAAATCTGGGAGTTGCACCCTCTGAAATAGCAAATGCAAACAGGAGCAGAGAGAGGCCTCAATATTTTACTCATATTCTCCCTATTGGTGGGCTGTTGTCATTACAACAGGCATTATTATTATTAATACATTATTAAAATGTAATAATTTGTTAAATTACATCCCATACATGCATTCTAATAATATTTTTGAAAAACCCAACATAATGTGAAACAATTCCAGAAATGAGCAGGATGTAAAAAAACAAATCCACCCACTGGTCTTTTCTGACATCTGGTAGAAGTTTTGCTTTTTATCTGTTGAAGCTTTCCCGCCTCTCTTAATCTGGTAAAGAGCTGACGAACAAGGATAGGGCACCAAAAAATTCTCTAAGTACTAAATATCTATAGCATTACTGGAATTGTGCCGCAACATACCTTTTTAAATGAACTATCGAGGAGGGGAAAATATGTTTACAAACTTACAAGTTATGTTTTAATCAGTTACAAGATATTGGGCAAAGTTTAGAAGTAAGTTGGTGAAATTCTATGGCCTGTGATATAAAGGAGGTCAGACAAGAGGACCTTCTGGTCCCTTCTGTCCATAAACATTATGAATCTATAGAATATAGCTGGAATCATGAGGCTAGTACATGCCCTTTCTCCATTTGTTTTCTCTCTATTAAAACTCCAATTAAGGATGGCTAAAAATAAAACCCATCTATGGCTTAAAAAAGCATGAAACTTTCTAGAAAGAGCAGTCTGAGTATATATGCAATTTTATGATAAGCAGCATAGAAACACTGCAGCAACACAATTTGTGTCCTCTGCAGTGTCATGGCTAGTTGGAAGAATTAGAGATGAGACAGAGTTTACAAGAACCAAATTTCTGGATACCCAACTTTGGAGGGCAACAAAAATGATTAGGGGGCTGGGGCACATGATTTATGAGGAGAGACTGAAGGAACTAGGCTTATTTAGTCTACAGAAGAGAAGACTGAGGGGAGATTTGATAGCAACCTTCAACTACTTGAAGGGGTGCTCCAAAAGGAGGGAGCTAGGCTGTTCTCGATGGTAACAATGGACAGAACAAGGAGTAATGGTTTCAAATTACAGCTGGGGAGGTCGAGGTTGGATATTAGGAAAAACTTTCTCACTAGGAGGGTGGTGAAGCATTGGAATGGGTTACCTAGGGAGGTAGTAGAATCTCCCTCTTTGGAGATTTTTAAGGCTCGGTTAGACAAAACCCTAGCCAGGGTGAATTAGTGGGAGTGGTCCTGCTTTTTAGCAGGGGGTTGGACTAGATGACCTTGTGAGGTCCCTTCCAGCCCTATGATTCTATGACAGCAGAGGTCTCTTTTTCCAGAGCGCACACAACGCAGCTTAACCTCAGTAGAAGCTGCAGGTGGTCTGCACTGCTGAAAATGAAACCATGGGGGTCTCAAATTGGGCACCCTAAATTAGAAGACAGTCTTGAAAATTGGGGTTCATAGGGGAGTCAGGACTACAACCAAAGTTTCCAGATGCTTAATCTATGCTTTGGCTCCAAAAATCTCCTTCCCCTTGCTTCCTATACTGCTTTGTAGCAAGATGGAACCATAAGGGAGCAATTGGCAGCCTTCCGAGGTCCTTTATACTGTGTTAAAAGTATGGCTTCTTTAATGTTTCCTTTTGCAAAAGTGGTAGTATAAACTAACTGAGTGTGCTCTTAGGAGAGCTTTTGGCAGAGGTTTGTGAAAATCTAGTGCCAAACCTCATCTTTGGCACATAAGAAGAAACAGACTGTGGTTCTACATAAAGACAAGACTTTTGAAAAGGTTTCAAATATTTTTCATAACAAGAAGAGAGGGAGAGTTATCTTGAAATTAAGAATATCCTCCAGAATTCCAATCCAAACTTAAAATATCTTAGCCTGTTTAATTATGAACTGAGTTTATTAAAGTATTAAAAACAATTAGCCATAGGAGAATATGCCCTGATTCAGTCCTGTATTTTAAGAAGATCCCTTTAATGTCTAATAGTGTAAAAATTAGAAGCTACTCCAGATAAAATTGATTCAGAAGGAAATAGTAAACGCTGTGTAAGAGACATCTCAGTTAAAATGTACTGATAGTATCGCCTCTCACCTGCTTAGCAGTTCAGACAAATATGTATCATCTAAATTCTAAAGCAAGAGGGGTTTCTCAAAAAAAAGTTCCAAAATGTGGCATTTTAAAATTGTTTTAGTTCATTAACTGAAACACTGTTGCAGTCTTATAAAATATTTTCATTTGCACAAGCTTAATAAATGAGAATGCATATTAGTTGTTAATATGATCTGCTCTTTCAATATGCTTATATACGACAACATAGAGTAAATATACAAAACGTGTGACTCTGCTTTTTCTAACATACACAAAATGATGTGGTATTTGCATACTATAATGAGAATGATTAAGAGAAATTAGATGGATTATGAGAATAATTTTAAAACATTTTTGTTTCTTTGTTTTCAGCAGGGAGGATATATATTTTCTCTAAATTTTTTTTCCTCTTAGATTTTTTTCAAGTTCCTCTTTGGTTTTGTCTAACTCCTGATTCCCCCCCCCCCCCCCCCCGTGATTCTGTTTCTTTTTAAATCCCTTTTTCTGTTTCTCTCATATGTTTTTTGTTCCTTTTTGTCCCCTTGTATCCGGAATGTCTTTCTGCCCCACAAGAAGGGATGCAGCAGGTTTCAGAGTTAACAACCCAGTGAGATGGATGAGACAGTTCACACACCTCAGAGCTATCCTGTCAAGCTCTTTGCTGACTCAGGCATAAATCACTATAATGGTCACACTTTGGTCACATTTTCAAATTTTTCTGAAGACTAAAAACTTTGTTTAAGGGTACCCAAATACCAATATCATCATGTGACTACAGGAACAACAACATTGAGATCCAGGCTCAGGGGCAGAGTTTATCACAGGCATGGGGAGGCGTGGCCTCCCCTGATTGGCCGCTCTCTGCCTCCCCTCCCCCCTGCTGAGGCAGGATCCATCCCCAACCGGGATCCAGGGCCGCCAGCTGCAGTAGGATCCGGCCTCACCCAGAACCCAAGGCCATCACTGGCGGCAAGATCCAGCCCTGGCCCTAGCAGGAGGAACTGGATTGGTCAGGCAGTGAAGGGGCATGACTAGGGATGCAGGGGGCTGGGTCAACTGTGCAGCTGCTGTAACCTTTGGGTGGGCTAAAATTAATTCAATTGCCCTTCTCCAGTGCCTCACAGAAATACACCCCAATCCCTGTGGAGAAAGCAGCTGGAGACCCAGGATCCAGTCTGTATGGGACTCACAGCAAAGATTATTCAAAGTTACCACCCCACATTAAAATACTAAAAACAAACGTAACCATGAACTTTATTAATTAAATGAACCTTATCCTAAGAAAACAAAATACAATTAACCAAGAACAATCCCTACAGAAACCCCCGCATGAAAGATACCCAAGAGGCCCAAAGTCCAGGTGGAGTTCACTCAACTCTCAGCTACAGTCTTTCTTTGAGTGAGTGTCTTCTTCTTCTTTCTTTGCAGGAATCTTCTGTGGCATTCCATGCAGGCTTTTCCTTCTCCTTTGCAACCAGCCCTCAGTCCCATAAGCATGTCTGCAAAATCTGTTGCAGATGACTCCATCAGAGGGAGAAAACATCTTGTTCACTCCTGGCTCAGCTTCTCTCCTGAAAACTGAGCACATGGGCTCTTCTCAAAGCAGCTCCAGCCTGGTGTCTGCACAGACTGCTGCTCCCATGTGATCTGACTGATCACAACACATCACACCAGCAGGGCATCCTGTGGAGCATGCTCAAAAATGCTACCACTCCCTGCTTCCAGAAGTTTCTGGTTGTGGGTAGCTAATCTGCCCAGCAACAGTAACCCACCCTCAGCAGGTCTCTTAAAGAGATAGCCCTTTCTAGGCATATGGGTTACACTGCCTTCCCCAGAGCAAGCTACAAAATCCACCCATGCCCAGGCTTCTGTCTTAATCCAGCTCTGGACACTAGCAATTTAGTCCCCCTGAGACAGAGAACATACCTCTGCTCAGTTGTTTGTCCCTCCAGCAAAACTGAATAGTTGAACATTTTTCAGGAGCATCACTGCAATTAGCAGTGGTTAGACCCAAAGAGTACTGTATTTCACTAAAGAATGTACCAGTATCTGGTTATATAAAGGACCTTGGTTAAAGTATACAGAAACTCCAAATACTGGTTAGGTTCAAGGGGCTGGGTGTTTTGTTTCTGAGTTTTGGAATTTGAGTTCCAATCTCATTTTGAGAAAAGAGAAAATAAAAACAGAACAAAAGGTCTTGGTCCACCATTACCTAGGCCACATTCTGTCATGCCATGGAAGTGAACAGGCATTGTGTGTAAGAAACAAAAGACAGGTTCTCTGACCTCCAGTTATCAGTTAGACATTCAGCTGCTTTTCTCCAAATGGTTTTCCAGTTTAAAATATATTGCATTATCTCCCAGTGGTTGCACCTCGTTTTCGAAATCTAAACCCAACAAGTGATCACAAAAAAAAGTAACATTTCCACTCAAAGTTTCAATGATATTCCTCAGCAAAGTTAAATCACCTGTTGGCTGGGGTAGAGAGTATTTCTGCAAAACTGACTTGGTGTTATTCCAATGTTATGCATGCTGTAAATGAATATAGTAGTGCTGTAGAGAATACATGAATAGACAGGGTCCTTTACATTCTAACTCAAATATGATAGTTCAGGTACAGGAAGCTGTAGAGACAGTCTGAGAGGAGATTTCACACACTAAGATTTCACACACTAAGTGCTCATTTAAAAGAGATTTAAAAAGCTGGAGAGAGAAATGAGAGACTGTCCTACTGGTAATTGTAACAAGAAGAAGGCACAAAGCAAGAAGGGGAAACAGGATCTGAAGAGAGTAGTTAAGAGATAGAACATCAGCAAACAAGATGGAATTAAAGAATGAAACAAAAACAGAGAGAGGAGAAGGGATAAAGCTGTGAAGAGATTTTAATGTTAGGGTAAGCAAACAGAATTTATTGTGGAATAAGGGGAAACCACTAAAATATTTCAGAGAAATGACACAAAGGATCTAATCTAAAACCCAGTGAAGTCAATGGAAGGAATAATTCTATTGACTTCTTTGGATCAGCCCTTAAATTCAGAAGAACTAAAATTGAAGCTAGAGCAAAATCCTAACTCTGATGAAGTGAATAGGAGAGATGTTATTTCTGGGGACAAGTTCCAAGGGGTAGCCGTGTCAGTCTAGGTCAGCCAAACAAGCAAGGAGTCCTGTGGCACTTTTAAAGACTAACAAATGTGTTTATTGCATGAGCTTTTGTGGGAGAAAATGACGAAGTGGGATTTTCTCCCATGAAAGCTCGTGCAATAAATACATTTGTTAGTCTTTAAAAGTGCCACAAGACTCCTTGTTTATTTCTGGGGAGGCATTTCTGTAAAACTGCAAACAAGAACAAAAGTGCTACTCAAGAGGGAGGAGTTGCTTTTGATTATGCTTGTTAGGACAAGTTTTAATTTATATTATGGCAATGAACTGACTATAACACTGTCATCATAAACATTGATATTCTCTATAGAACCTCATAAAACACTGTTAGAAATACACGACTAAATATATCCAACCAAGGGCAAACCTACCATAAGCAGTATGAGTGCAAAATGCCCACACTGGCGTATAGCTGGACGAATCTTGCCTTCACTCTAGTGATCCTATTCTCCTCCATCTAGGTTTAATTTAGCCCACAGTAACAACTAAGTTTTTCAGTCCCTTTGTAGATGATTTTTATGGGCTTCAGTTTTACTAATTTACCAAAGAAGGCATATTCACAATTTTTACAGGAGGAAAAAGGTTTATTCTCTTTTATGTAGACTTATTTTCTTAGCAGGGGATTGAAAACACATTTGAAATAACTTAGTTTTCTTTTTTAAAATAAATCAGCAGATGTTTTTTGGATGAGCTACATTGTTTGTTGTTTTCCTAAGATGTCCAAAACACAGAACTCATTTAACGACTAGAGAAGTGACATAGAAATGACATGATGTACACCACACATCAAACAAATGGTCACTCCTGCTGCTCTTCAGACATCTGGGGCCTAATTTGCAATTATTTGCATTTGCAGAGCACAGCTATACAACAAAAATGTGGCCTTTAATGGGAGCACATCTCCTAAGTTGATGCAAAATTAATTTTCAAAGGGTGACATGCAGCATAAATCCTACTGCATGATTACTATAAACATGCAGACAAAAGAACGAGAAAAAGCATTGTCTGCTAATGGATGTGAAGTTATGAATTTCAATTGTTACAACATGTGATTAATTTACATGTTCAAATTAAGTCTTCATTTTTGCATGTTTAATTATGAAGGTTTTGAACAGTGGATGTGCTAGATCATAGGCAGCACTTAGGAAAAAGCTTGGCACTTGTAATTTGCTTGTCCTTGTTTCAAATGTTCTCATTACATCATAGAACAAAAAAAGTTAGAGAAAGGGAAGTCTCTTTTCTGAACTAACAGTGCATACAAGTCAAGAACTCTCTTCTTTTTCACATTTCCCATGAACACATGCATCAGAGGTATCTTCTTGGCTAGCAAACTACATGGAAAATCCAGGAAGTCTATAGAATGGGCTTGGGGAGTCCATGGCTGTACTCACTGTGGCTATCAATATTTATAACAGAGTTTTAGGGTTCCTTCCATCAGAATCTTTTGTGACCACTTTTAAAAGACAGTCCAACTATTAACTAAAACTCCACTTCAGAACGTATTAATGGGTTTTGTTGATATGTAGCTCAATAGTACAATTCAATCTGGTAGAGTTTCCTCACTGAAAAGCAACCCCAGCTGCTCAGGAGGGACATGACGTCTGACACCACGAATTGCCCGGAGTGATAGAAATTGTTCTTTATTAGACAAAGGGTTCAGACTGAATATCTCCTGGTTTAATGATACAACAGCCATGATAACAAAAATAATGGTAAAGTGCACAGGGCAAGGTCAGAGTTTGTCCAGTCTCAGGCAATCTGATACACTTCTTCTTTTGGAAACTATTCATATTAAAAGACATAAGAAGGTATGCAAATATATTTTACACACACAAATATATAGCATGTGACATACACAAGGTAGCTTCAAGGCAACATTACACCTCCCTCATTCTGGAGGCCAGACGTGCCCTCAAATGTATATTATGGAAGTCCTGAGGGCTATTACTCTAATTTAAAGCAGCAAGCTGCTCCGCAGGCCATGTCGGCTACAACATACTCCTTCCTGCCCTACCTCCAATGGCTGTCACAGAGGTATAAGAGGGCTGCAGAAGAAGTCAGAATGTAGCCCAAAATTTTCTGAATTCACGCAGACCAGTATAAGAAATCCTTCATGCTGCATCATCAGATGTGTATAGAGGTACCTAATGCAGTGGTTCCCAACCTTCTCAGTAACACAGCACACTTCAATGAGATAACCAATTCCACAGTACACCCTCTTTTTTCAGCTGAATTGATTGCTCATAAATATCACATTTACTTATGTTTACTATGGTTATGGTCTTACTGGAGAGGTTTGCAACATAGTGCATGCAACAAGCTAAAGAAGGATCAAATGTATTAATGTTTCAAATCCATCAGAAAAAAATACACATCATCTCAATTTTGCCCTTTGGCCACCTGCATTTAGAATGTTCACATTTTAGAATTGAAGGAGCAATACCTTGCTTTTAATGTGATGATTAATTTTCACGAGTTTTATGAGTTGTAATTTTGATTGGATAGAATATTGTTTAAGATAAAACAATGTTTATTTTACATTGATTTTCATTACCTTTGTACAAAATTTCATGGCACACCAGAAACCACTGACCTAGTCACAGTCAATATATTATTACCACAACTCACAGATTAAGTCTGCATTGATGGCAGCAAATTCACCACTATCCGTTCAATCTTCCGGGTTCGACTGAATGGTCGGTCAAGGCCCAATCAATCAATCTGGAGTTTGATTTACTAACTCCAGCCCCAGAAGAAGAGTAGCACTAAGTCAAAGGGACAAGATTTCCCTTTGACTCAGCGCAGTGGAGACAGGGAGGTAAGTGAATGTTAAGAAGGTCGAAAGGAGATACACAAGTTATTTTACGTAGCTTGCATATATGTCCCTTAGTGCCGCCAAAAACAGTGGCATCTGTAGACTAGGCCATAGACTGCAAATGCTAATTCTCAGGAGCAATACATAGTAATGTAACACACAGATGCTCCCTAAAATTCATAGCATTGTCAACATCAGCAAATCAAGGCAGTCAGTGGTAGCTGGAAGTGGCCTATCTTTTAGTATCCCTTGATAGCATACCCACTAATTATAATCATTATCACAATCATTTATTATTTGTATGATATTATTGTCCAGAGATCCTATCAATATGGAGGCTCTATTGTGCTAGGTGCTGTACCAACACAGAGGAAAAATCTATCCCTGTCCCCAAAAACATACAGAAAAAGGAGTGGAAAAAAGGACAAGAAAAGAAATAAAAGAAACATTTCAAACATGGAAATGTTGTATACATGCTTTGTGAAAAAAAAACTCAAATAAATGAAAATTCATTCCTTTTCAAAAGTTGCAGAATGGAAATTATTTCAAACATTGTCCCATTTTCCTCAAGGTCAATGTAACAGCTTTCTCGACGCACTGTATCTATACCACCCCTGTGAGCAAGTCAGCTCTCACAAGCTAAATATCTTGGGGTCTACTTTAGTCAGCAATTGTATGGGAAATCTCCATGGTTTTGAAAGATAAGTGTTGATGACTTATTACGTAGCATTTAGGACTCAGCAAATACTGCAAACATTTTCTCTGAATACATTTAATGACTTTTAGGGGGAAGTGTTAATGCCACATTTTTGTTCATTCCCTGTGAATATTTATGCAATCAAGATTTATTAGTCAATAATATATTCACAGAAAATGAATTTCAAAGTCACCTGCACAAGAATCTGAAATTTAGATTTGCACGGGCAAGTATCAGTGCCAGGTTTCTTGCAATCTCAACTAACCAAAGAACATCAACAATACCAGCCAACACAGTTTAGAGTAGCCATGAGGTTTATCTCAATACCAGGAAGCCACAAACAGCTCCTTCCATTCAACTTCACTTGATGTATATTGGGCTCAGCTGAGAATTTGAACCAGTGACCTTACACAGATGCTCTGCGCTGTTTAGTTAGAAGTTAGTTTGATGCTTAAGAGAGACAGAAGTACATTCAGAAAATATGACAAGATCTCCAGAATGTAATATGTTACACTGGTAGGGAGCTTATATGAGCTTCTCGGTATTAGCAAGGAGGAAGACTTGCATGTCTGAATAATTTAAGCACAACCCTTTGTTTGTTTCACCTATCAATTCTTTTGTTCTTGTTCAATTACAGAATCATCTGAAATTTGAATTTTTTTTTTAACATTTTAAGTATTTTCATATTAGATCTGTGGTGCATCACATGATGTGCTGCTGTGTTGTCGTATTTTGGTTTGGGATACCCATACCCTTTTGCATTCTGGAGTATTATTTTTCCATTCTTATATTTGAGGATTACTGATTTACTTATTTATTTTACCACAAAGTTAGAGGCTGTGGAAAAGAAATGAAGAGCTAAATAGCTATGTACAGTCTTATCTTTGTTTTTCATGTGTTGCCCGCCAGCAGCAAGATAGGGAAGGTAAAACAGGTTTTCTTCCATGAAATTGCAAATAGTCTAGTCACAAAATCATAAACATATTCAAATCAGCTGTTCGTTGCCCACACATGTGGTTTACACATTATGGGAACAGCAAAAAACACATGGCAAAGGGCTCTAAAGAGCCTCACTTATGGATCATTAGGAGGGGCTTCCAAAGGACCTCTCCACCCCTACAGTGCTGAAAAGCTTCCACGGGAAACGTTCACTGACAATGATGATCTGGTTAATGTGAAGCTAAGTTGTACCACTTTCCAGAAATGCAGACAGACAGACTGATAGACAGACACATAGATAAGACTTTTCTCTGAAGGTACATGTGAGTAACGCTAAACAAATAAAATGTTTCTCACATTTGAAACTCTACTGATTGTTAACACAGCTTATTTCCATGGCCCTCCTCTTATTTTGTTTTAAAACAATGACATCAGCCAAGATGGCATAATGAAATGAAATTTGACATAAATAAACTCTCAAACAGGATAGCTATTACCATGAACAATGGTAACATTGATTTTTTGTATGATTCTGCAATTGGATCTATAAAGGAAACAATATGTGATATTCGTTAACTATCTTAAGAACAATATCTAAACTCCTGTTTGACAGCACTTCATCATTTGAATGTGAAATTAGCAACATTAGACTGGGCTTTGTTCATAATGGTTGCTGTAATTTAATCTAATAAAAACAGGACGAGGTCGTTAATTGCCTTTGCCACAAGGGGACATTTCAGTTCTGCACCGGTTGCTTTAAGGAGTTTGGAAAACTAAGTATTATGAGCTAGATCATCAGCTCACTTGGTTTGAGTGGAACTAAGACAAGTTGCATCAGCTGAGGCTCTGGCACAGTCTGCCTATATAGAAGAATGAGTAGGTCACCCACTCATGATATACATTGACATCACTGCCAAGAAATCATCAGGATGAATTCAACAGAGGAATATGGCTCCTCTGTAGATACATCTTCCTGAAGTCTGGTGGTATAACATAGGATATGAAGTACATTATTAAATCAAGGAAGACTGACACTGCGGCCCTGTCTTCACTGGTTAAAAAAAAAAGGCAAGATAATTTTGCTCAATAACTAACCACCGATAACTAAAATATTAGCCACACCACAGTAAAAACATGGTAGAAACAAGACTTTTTAGTTTTGCTATGAGGTAAATTAGGTAAGATCAACTCTGGGAACCGGATATAGGGCTAACTTTGTCTACCTGCTTTGCGGTAAATTCTATAGGTGCCTTGTCTATACTTAGCATTTTACACCACGAGAACGATAGCATTTGTTATCTTACTGTAAAAACAAAACAAAAACACAAAACCCACCAGCAACAACAAAAAAACACTAGTGGATCAATAAAGACAAAGCCTAAGAGAGAAACTGAGGGTAAGACATTTTTGAGTAATTTCATTGTCATTTTTCTTTTCTTTAACTCTATTTAGATAGCATAAAGTCCTTGTCAGCTCATTTGTCAAATATTTACGGTAAGACTCTGCACTTTCTTCCCTGTTGCCCCAGAAACTGCAAGGGTACTGTCGTAATGCCCATGAGACATCAAATAATCAGGGACAGTTAGGTTAAGGGATATATGGAGGTGCCTGTCTATTTCTTTATTTCTAATAACAAAAAATGTTCAAATGTATATAGAAGTTGTATATATTTATTTCCTTCTCTCCACTTCTTCTTCATTATGGCACTTCTCTTCTTGGATTCAGGGCAGGGGAAGCATGTTCCCATATCTTTGTACAGCACCCAGAACAAGGGAGCCTTGATCCCAGTTGCAGCTTCACGGCACTACTATAATAATAATAATAATAATTGAGCCAACTAGTAGAATTATGTTCTGAGGTCAAAATGAAATTTCACTGAGGTTAGTTCCCCCACCCTTAAATTTCCTATGTAGTATTTGTTTAGTTTCTCTTCATACATTTTTTTAAAGAAAGCCTATGAATTTGAGCCCTAGCTGAAGTTTTTTCTAGGCATTCCTGCTATTTCATTGTTGCCCATTATCTCTTATAAAAAAAACTGTCTGTCTATACAAAATTCAGTAAACTAGTGGATCCTGACCAGATCTGGTATAATAGAGAGCTTTTTTTTTAATCGAGTTCGGGTATTTTTATCCATTATTCATATTTTAATTAAAAGTTTGTGGGAAAGCCACCAGTGTTGCGACACATGTAGCATGCCACTCACAAATCCACCAAGCAAGGAAATGAAAATTTAGGCCAACCCACAATAAATACCCTCTGCTCCTCCACCAACAAAGAACACACTTTTATTATCAAGCACAACTGTCACACACCAGCAGACCATGGCTCTTTACTGCTGGGTAATTCCCCTGACATGCTCAGAAACCTGGCTAAATTGATGTTATCTGCTCTGCACTGTGCCCAGCCCATGGCAATGGGGACATAGATATGTGAAAGAGACATGGCTGAGGAATCCCTATGCCATGGTAATGATCAGAATCTGGAATAGCCCTTTGGGATTTTGGCCTCTGGGCAGAAGACAGAGCAGCCCTTGGCCTCCTTTAATTTAGAAACCAACATCAGGAACCATAACTATCAACAGTACTCACCCAAGCAGGCAGCAGATGAGAAGCCAAAACTGTAAGAGGAAGTGGAGTCATTAACAGGAGAAGGAAAAGGAGCTGCACATTCTGGGGAGAAAAAGAGAGAGTGTCAGGGGGAAAAGAAGCAGGAATAAGGAAGCAGTAGGAAAGAGGAACAGAAAAGATGGGAGGAGATTAAAGGAAGAGCAATGCTATGCAGTGTGCTTAGCTTTCATTCAGAAAGGACAAAACATTAATACATTAAAGACATCTAAAAAGAACTTGTTTTTCTAATATTCTGCCCCGTGTTCATTCTTGCTGTGGATGACATGGCAAAATCATGGAATGGTGAATATATGGTGCAGTCCTAGATGGGAAGGGAGAATGGGTAATGCAATAGCAAATATGGGTGGCGGACGTTCACAAAACAGCTTTTCCAGTGAGATGTGCTTCACACTAGGAAAGTATTTGAGAAGCCTGGGCTACAGTAACAAACTGGAATAACTACTTCTACCTCTGATGTCTAATGACATCTGTCCAGCAATGGACCTGCTGTTGCTACCTAATTCTATGTAATATTCAGACAGCCTTTGTAATCAATCATCCCTACTTTTAACGAGTTCATTTACAAAGGGCCACTTCCATGATGCAGGTATTAGATATTCACTTTCAGGATGCCAAAGCAGCATGACAAATAATACTGTCCTAGAGCACAACTAATCTTTTCCACATCATATTATAATCTTATCAACTGGGAGCAAATTTACAGAACAGCATCAATAATAACTATAGGTGAAGAAGACTAACATTATCACCTGCAAATGACAAAAATGGTCGTATGCTCCACATTATGTGACCATCAGTAGTTTGTTTTAGATTCAGAGATAGCAACATGTAGAGTGAGCATCCTGGAAAAAACTGGTATGGGTTTTGCATCCCCTTAGCTTGCCTGTAAATGCAATGTGTTTACAATGTAGACTTGTTTGCCTATGATATTACCCTATGAAACTTATCTACAACCAACATTCACCTTCTCTTGTAAATCCAGGATTATTTTTTCACTGAGAAGTCCAGGGTATTAACCATAACAAATAAAGAAAGTTAGAACTATAAAGCACCATTCCACACATCCTACACTAGTTCAGAGGTTAAGTACTGAATTCTTCCGTTGCACCGGGGGAATCAAATTTCCAAGTATCAACAGCTGCTGGGGAAACCAGCCAGGACACTGGTAAATATACAGTTGGTGCTACAACTGCCTGAATACTTCTACTATACCACAGCTTCCTGCCTCTGTGCCTACACTGTATGCCTCTGGGAGGCACTAAAGCCATAAAAGTGCAATCCAGTGCATCCGGAACATTTGGAAAAGCAGCCACTCGCATAAATCTTGTCTTCCCATGTTGTCCCTCTGCTCATGGTGGGAAGGTGATTTATGTTCGGGATGGTGGCCAGCTATAAAGAAAGCCTCAAAACACCTTGTCAAGAAGGAAAGTGACGTATATGTTATATCATCTACTACCCATTGAGAAGGCCCAGTTCCTAGAACTGACAGAAGCAATTAGTGTTTGTAAGACAGGCAAAGTGCTGACACTCTCTCTAGCATTATGAACATCATTATGGACAAGGAAATACAGTTCCCACACAGCCTCTCTGTTTAGTCAAAACTTTCCAATGCATTCTTCCTTAGACACGTGTTTACAATGCTATGATTCTCCACATCAATATTCTGGTTCAGATTCTTCTTTCTGATCTGGCCCTTTTGTATCACTTGTGGTTCAAAGAAGTTGGATTCAAGTTATATGAGAACCCTCTTTGAGGGGAACTCTGTTGGCATAATAACAACAAAATCTACTCCTGTGCCAGCCAGCACCCCTGTCCTGGCAAAAGGATAATGTTGGGGTCAGGGAAGATCCACTCTGGCCCACTCAACCAGCCTAAAAATGGAATAAGCCAGTGATTACTCAGGCCCACTGTGCTTTCCCATGGAAACCTTCATTTTGTCCGTGTTGGTTGTCTCCATTAATCTAAGAGGAAAGGTCATTTTATACTGAAATTTGTTTGACTTTTATTTTCTGTTGAAGAACAATTGCCCATCTCACCTGCCATTATAATAAAAACAAGGTCAGCAAAACCCCCCACACATGAAACGATCAACCAGAAAAAAGATCCCATTGCATGACAAAAAACTCCCTATCCCTGCTCCCCTACCCTTCTCAAACTCCTGCTCAGAAAGTTGGGGTTTGCAGCATGCTCTGAAGGTCAACAAGTTCAGGTTTACTTGAACCTTACCCTGATCCACAGGGTTACCATGGCTTATCTCTCTTCTCATATCTGGTGGGTGATACTATTTACAGGATAATTAAGCACTCAAAGGGTGTGTATACTCTATTCCCCATTTTACAGCTGGGCAAATACGTTTTTGGGGGGACAACTACAAAAAAAATCAAGGGACAAATCACGTCGGGGAGACAAAATATTTCATTTTGATTTTGAGTATTTTAAATGCTTCTAGTTTTTTTTTTAAATAAAAAATTAAAGACCATTTCTCAACAAATAGTCATTTCAAATAAAAAACAAAATTTCATTTTGAACATCTTGCAACAAAACACATTTTTTCACAATTTGTATTAGATTTTTTTTGTTTGTTTTCCAAAACAATTCAGTGAAATCTACATGAATTTTCTGAACAGTTCTCTGCTGCCAAATCTGTATTTTTACCAAAGAGAAGTTTGGGTCCAAAGCAATTTTGCTCAGCTCTACTCTCTACTGCCACTGAGGCTATGTTCATCAACACTCATCATCATGGGGAAATATGATAAACAAGATACTCAGAATCAGGACCTTAGTAATTTATCTTATGTAGGGCTGGTCAAAAATGTTGCTTGAACTTATGTTTTTGATGGAAAATTGGTTATTTGACAAAACTCAATGTTTTTGCCTGCCTCAAAACAAAAGAAACAAAAAATAAAAATCACTGATGTTTTTGTTAGAGAGTTAAAAATGTTAAAGCTGAAAATTTTAAATTTTCCAACAATTTTTGACTGAAATACTTTAAGTTTTTGGCAGTTTTCCAGTGACAACTTTTGGGTTTTGGTGGTATCCAGACAACAATTGTCAGCTTATTATCTTTCAACGAACGAATAAAGTGCTCTGTGAGGGAGAAAGAATTTCCAGTGAGTTTTTCTGTGAAGTAGTATTTTTTAAAGTAAATTTAATTTTCTTGCTCCATATCTTTTCATTTAGGGTTTAATTGCACCAGGTTAGATAGAATACTCATCAGTAGGCTGCTGTCTCTTTCATGAACACTTTGGGTGCGTCTATACTTACAAATTAAGTCGACCTAAGGAGGCTTAAGTCGACTCAAACTACTCCGCGCCCACACTGGGCTTTCCATAAGTCGACTTAAGCAGTTCCTTAAGTCAACGTAAGGAAAAGTTAAGTCGACTTAATAACACCTCCTTTTAGGTCGATCTAAGGCCTAAGTCGACCTCCATGGCCTCCAGACCTTCCTCCCCGACTTCTCTCACAGAGTTCCTGGCACAGGAAGAGCCTGCCCTGGCCAACCACAGGGCAGGACTCAACCCTGACCATCCTGTGCCCCAGAGCTGGCCAGACCTGCTGCTTGGGAGCAGGGCAGAGCAGAGCCAGTGCCACAGGCAGGACCCATCCTGGAGCCACCAGGAAATCCTCAACCTGCTGGCCATTTGGGGGGATGAGGCAATCAGCTCACAACTGCGAAGCAGCCATCGCAATCGGGAGGTGTATGCCTCCATCTCCCAGGACCTGGCTCCCAAAGGCCATACTCAGGACACCCAGGAGATCCGGGTCAGGATCAAGGACCTCTGTCAGGGCTACCAAAAGGCCCAGGAGGTGACACTCCAGACAGGGGCAGCCCCCATCTGCTGCCATTATTACCAGCAGCTGGATGTCTGTCTGGGCCAGAAGAGCGGCAGCCTCCCAGCCCACACCATCGACCCTGCTGAGCCCCCGTCCTTCGAGGAGGACCAGGAGGAGGCCCCGGGAGAAGAGACTGTGGTGCTGGAGCAGGGCCCAGCAGGAGCCTGAGGATGCCCACCAGAGGGTCGAGGGGCGAGTAGACGCTGCTCAAGCACATGCTCGACCTCATGGAGCAGCAGACCCAGTCCCTGGAGCACCTGGAGGAGCGCCTGTTCTCTCGGGGCCACACCCTGCACCCCAGAGGCAGCCCTCCTCGCCGGTGGGCAGGACCCGGGGTGGACATCTGCAAGCCCGGGACCCACCTTCCAGAGGCCACTAACACTGGCCCCACCCCGACCCTCTTACACCACCCCCGACTCCCCTTATTCCCCCCCGACCCTCTTCACTACCCTGACCCCCCTCACTTCCCCAACCCTCTTCACTAGCCCCAAACCTCCCACACCCCACAGCTCCCAACCCCCATTTCCTCCTCTGAATAAACACCCTGAACAATGTTATACGTGTCATGCTTTTTATTGGTGTGAGGACAGGGGGGAGACAGGTGCGTGGGGGGGGCAGGCATGGGTAGGTGATGGAGGTGACAGGGCCTGGTAGCAGGCCCACCCCTTAGTGCTCCTTGCTGTCAAAGTGGGGCCCTCAGTGCATCCCAGATGAGCTCTGCTTGCCACTGGACTCGCTGAGTCTGGGGCAGGGTATTATCGGGCTGCTTGTACTGCACAGCGAGACACTCGGCCTCAGCTTCCCAGATGCAGGGGAAACTTTCTCCACACAGCTCGCAGAGATTGTGCAGGCAACAGCATACGCTGACGACCTCTGGGAGGTTGCTCTCGCTGAGCTGCAAACTGGTTAGGAGGGCCCTCCAGCGGGCCTTGAGACAGCCGAAGGCATGCTTGACCATACTGCCACACCAGTTGAGCCTCCAATTGAAGAGGTCCCTGCTGGCATCCATGTGGCCCACGTATGGCTTCATCGGCCAGAGGAGCAAGGGGTAGGCAGCATCCCTGAGGATCAGGATTGGTACCTGCACATCCCTGATGGTGATGGTGTGGTTGGGGAAGAAGGTGCCTCCCTGCATGCACCTGTACAGGGCAGAGTTGCGCAGGAGCCGTGCACCATGCACCTTCCCCGGCCAGCCCACATAGATGTTCTGGAAGATTCTGCAGTGGTCCACGAGGGCCTGCAGGACCACGGAGTAGTACCGCTGGAGGTTGACATAGTCCCTGAACAATGTTCCGGGGCTCGGATGGGGATGTGGGTTGTATCCACAATGCCCCAACAGTAGGGGACGCCGAGTCAGGCGAGGCCAGCAAGGAATTCGTGCACGTTGTCCGGGGTGACAAGGCAGGCTAGCAGGACCCGGTTGATTGCTCTGCAGATCTGCATGAAGGTGGTTCCCATGGTGGCCTTCCCAATGCCAAACTGCTGGGCCATGGAGCAGTTGGAATCCGGGGTTGCCAGCTTCCAGACAGCGATGGCCACTCACTTGTCTATGGGCAGGGCGGGTTGAAGTCGGGTGCCCGTGCACTGCAGAACTGGGGTGAGCTTGCGGACGAGCTCAAGGAAGGTCTGCTTGTTCATCCTAAAGCTCTGCAGCCACAGGTCATCATCCCAGGTGGTGAGGATGATCCGCTCCCTCCAGTCGCTGCGGGCCTCCCATGCCCGGAGGCAATGAGGCACAGAGCGCAGTGCAGTAATCTCGGCAGCTTGCTGGGGCAGTAGGGTGAGGGGCAGGCTGTCGTCTTTCTCCATGTTGGCGAGTCACCAGACAGGCCTGCTCCACAGCCGAAGAAGTCTTACCACTAGCTGGCAGGTGTCACTCAGCTGGCTGGCAAAACTCAGAATAGGAGGCAGGTCCATGACCTGCTCAGGCTCCGAGTTGCCAGGCACAATGGGAAGGGGCTGATCCCACTTCCTGTTCTGAAGGCGTGGCCGGGGGAGGGGAGACTTTCTTTGCTGCCACACTTCCCACAATGTACCCCTCCAACCCCCCGCCCTCCAAGTCGACTTAAGAGTCTAGTGTAGACTCTCTACATCGACTTGATAAAGTCTGCCTTAAGTCGACTTAGGAGTCTAGTGTAGACTCTCTACGTCAACTTAATAAGGTCGACTTAAAGTCGACTTAATAAAGGTGACTTACTAAAGTCGACTTAACTTTCTAAGTGTAGACATGGCCTTTGAGTCTTTATCAAAACACTGAGGGACAGATTCTGTGTTGCACCTTATGAAGGGGAAAGCACTGAAGCCCTAAGCCTGAGTGAGAAGGACCAAACGGGACTCTGAGTTCCTTCTATGCCGGCATGGTTCTGAACTACAGCAAAGGCCAATTTGTTTACCATAAATTTCTGAAGCCTTCCTAAGCTATTCCTGCAACCGGTGTCTCCCCTGGCTACTTGTGGAACATTTATAGCTTCTATAAACCATCAGACTGGGAACTAGAATCAGTTCCTAAGACATCGAGATAATAGTGTTGGATAGCTAATAGTAGACAGGCTCATCACACCATCAAGTGGCCTAAGCATAATTCTCTGCAATAGCAAAATTCAATTTCCCGAGGCTCTTATTGCAAATAAGAGGTGTGCAGCATCATGTGTATTCTAGTTCAGAACATTCATGAAAAGAAGTGAACAGTCAATAATGGCTGACAAAGAATGCTTTGAGCTTTAAGAATGAATCATGGTTTATTAAGCAACAGGATTAATAGTCTCATCTGTAAAGATTTTACACTAAACATGTATATGGTAATTGGTTTGATTTTCATATTAATAGTTATGTTCTGTGCTTCCGAACATCTCTCTGTCTCATTTGGTTCAGGTGATAGGGTGCACTCACTCCTCATATATACCCCTTAACCGAATGTGGGCATGCCAATAATTTTGTTCAGTTTCTTCACTCATGATACCCCCTGTCCGTCACTGAGCTTGTCAGGAGGATTTTCAGTGACTCAGTCCTCCAGCGAAGTCACACACAGTCCGTGTGAAAATGAAAAAAATCCTTTCCAGAGTACACAGTCCAAAATGTCCTCAATGTCCTGCAGCCCTCCCTGGGCTTAGTCTTTCAACTAAGACTAGAGCCTACCATGGTACCTCTCAATTGGCAGTGGTGCTGTCGCCCTCCCTGGGTTTAATCCTTAGCCAGTGTGTCCAACAGGGCCCATCCTGGTGCCCTCAGTTTAATTCCCCCTGTATAATTCCCCCTGTATTGCCACAGCAGATGTTCCACTGTTGCTTGGATTTTGCATGTGTCACACAACCATCTTTATGCTTGTTTAGTAAATATAAATTATCATTCAAGCCCAACTGATTAATTAGACCTCTAAATATAGTTACTTCACTTCTATTAGAATAGTGATTAAGCATACCATTATCTTCAAGATCAGGATGCATTTCACAGAACCTTCATCCTTTTTTCTCTTTGGTCCATTATTCTTGCCTTTCCTTCTTAAGTTCTCTCTTAACTAAACTTTTGAAGTCCTTTTTATTCAGCGGAATCTTCATACCAACCTCCTCATTTTTAAGACATACTTTGCTGCTTTATCTGTTATTTCATTGCCCAGGATCTGGACATGTGCCAAAATCCATAGCACTACTGTATGTTTACCTAATTGTACTATCTCCATAGTTAAGAAACACATTTCACTAATTAAGTATTTCTTGCTTTCCAAAGCTACTTTTCTAATCACCATTATATCCAATAAAGAGTCAGATATGATAGTAGACATAGTTGGGCATATATCCCTTATCCAGGTCTGTGTCAATAGCATGCCCATCAATTCAGCTGCCCTAATGGCCACAAAATTGGACAGTGTCATAGATCTCCGAATTCCAAATTCAGGGATACAAAAAACCATTCTGACTTTACCTGTGCTCAAATTCCAAAGGGGTAGCCGTGTTAGTCTATTGTAGAAAGACAACAGAGTCCTGTGGCACTTTTAAAGACTAACAGATTTATTTATCGCATGAGCTTTCGTGGGAGAAAATCCCACTTCGTCAGACGCTGTCATCTATAGATCTGGCAGAATAGATTTTGCAATGCTGACCCCATTTGCTATGTATAATCTCATAAATCATAGTCATCATACTGATAGCCCTACTCTTCCCTTTATCGTATAATTCCAAATCCAAAACTGGAGAGAAAACGATACAGCTATAGTTTGGTTTCCCATGACCACCGATTTTAATTTCTTCAGACCTTCCTTTTCACCAATCTTTTACCCAGCTTTTGATCCTGTTAGTATGTGTGAATTTCTAGTGCCCAGTTGCTACCTGTCCAAATAATTCCCAGCAGCCGTCATATATATATTTTTAGTGCTATTATCCTCAGTATTTCCATTAACAGTAGCCCAAAAGGTTAAATTTAACTGAATCTAATTTTGCTCTTAAATTTAATAAAATCATAGGACTGAAAAGGACGATGCAGGACCAAGCATTATCTAGACCAGGGATCTCCAACTCAAATCACGAAGGCAACATGAGGACTACAATATTGGCCTGAGGGCCGCATCACTGAAACCTTTTCATACAATGATACAAAATTATAGTCAAAAATGAAAAAAAATGAAGAATAATATAGTATGCTATTAAAAGATGGTGGTATCATCAGAAAGACAAAGGGTAAGCAAATAAACACATTTAAAATTTTACATTATAAAGTATAATTATTTCACAAATTCTAGGTGTCATTGCAGGCCGTGTGTTTGAGACCCCTGATCTAGACTATCCATGACAGGTATTTGTCTAACCCACTCTTAAAAAAAATCTCCAATGATGGAGATTCCACATTCTTCCACTCTGCCCCGTAACACCAGTACTACACCAGCCACCTTCTACTCCAGGGGTCGGCAACCCCCGGCACGTGTGCCAAACTTGGCACGCGGGACAATGCTGAGCAGCACGCAGCCCCGCTCAGGTTCCCCCTGCTGGCCCCGCCCCCCACATGGCCTGGGGCCACAAGAGCCGCATGCTGTGGCTCCAGGCTCCCTGGCCGAATTTCCCCGCTCCGCCCTGTCGGGCGGAGACTCCAGTCCCCGGGACCCTGACTCCACAGCAACATAAGTGCTGTGGGGCGGGGGTGGAGCCTCCGGCTGGGAGCTCGGCTCTGTGGCAGTCCGGGGGTGGGCTTGGGGGCAGGCGCGGGTTCAGGGGCCAGTGCGGGGGTGGGGGGACTGGTGTGGCCCAGCTCTGGGGCCAGCTTGGGGGCCGGGCAAGCCGAGCTCGGAGACGCCGGCATGGCCCGGTGCAGGGCTCGGGCGGGCCAACGTGGTGCCCGAGGGGGCCGGCTTGGGGGCCTGGCCAGCCCAGCATGGGGCCAGCGCATCCCGGCTTGGGGGGCCGGGGCAGACCGGCTTTCGGGCCGGCTCTGGGGCCTGGTCAGCCCAGCACAGGGGCCAGCGCAGGGTTCGGGGGGGCCGATGCAGCCCTGTTCAGGGCCAGCTTGGGGGCCTGGCCAGCCCAGCCCGGTGTGGGGCTTGGGGTTCGGGGGGGGGCGGAGCGGCCCGGTGCAGGGGCCTGGGGACCTATGTTCCCTTTAAGCTGCACGGGTGCGCGGCCGACCCCCGCGCAGCACTGAGGGACCCCCGCACAGCCCGGCAGCCCCCACCGCCCCCTCCAGATGTCCGGGGCTGCAGCTTTGCCGCGGCAGACCCGGCCTGAGCCCAGCCTCTGGGCTGGCCCTCCCGGCCCCCAGGGCGGAACAGGCGGGCAAGGGGTGGCCACGGCTGGAGCGGGATCTCGGGCTTGCATCCTCCAGCCACCTCAACTTCCTGGGCCAGGGCCGGGGTCGGCTCCGTTCCGCCGACAGCCTCGGCCTCCCGGCACATGGCCAGGATCGGCCTCCAGTGCTGGGGTCTGCTCTGCCCTGCCGGCGGCCTCCTATGGCCGCGGTCGGGTCCCCACCCCCAGCGGCTTCGGCTTCTTTCTTTCTTTTTTTTCTTGTTTCTTTTCTTGGCTTCTTTCTTTCGTTCTTTCTCTTCTTTGCCTTCCTTTTTCTTTCCTTCTTCTCTCTTTCTCTTCTTTGCCTTCCTTTTTCTCTTTTCTCTTCTTTCCTGCCTCCTTCTTTCCTCTTCCTTCCTCCCTCCTTCTTTCTCTTTCTTTCTTCCTTCTCTTTTTTCTTTCTCTTCTTTGCCTTCCTTTTTCTTTCCTTCTTTCTCTTCCTTCTTTTTTCTTTTTCTCTCTTTCTCTTCCTTCCTTCTTTTTTCTTTCTCTTCTTTCCTTCTTTGTCTTCCTCTTCCTTCCTTCATCTTTCTTCTTTCTCTTCCTTCCTTTTTCTTTTTCTCTTCTTTCCTTCTTTCTCTTCCTTCTTTCCTCCTCTTTCTTTCTTTGCTTCCTTCCTTTCTTTCTCTTACTTCTCTTTTTCTCTTCCTTCTTTTTTCTTTCTCTTCCTTCCTTCTTTCTTTCCTTTCTTCTTTTTTTAAAAAGCTATTTAAAAATTAATTTTAAATAAAAACCTTTCTAAAAATTAAATTTCAATTCAAAATTCATTCAAATTCAGTTAATTAAACACAATTAATTCTATTTACAATCACTTTAACTTCAATTAATGCCTATGATTTCTGTCGTGTGAGTTTACACAAAAATTTTATTCAGAAAAAGCCACCAAACCTTAGAGGGAACATTGCTGGGGACCCTGCAACCCTCCACCACACACACACTGAGTCTCTGGCCCCGCCCCCGGCACCTTCTCAGGGTGTTGGGGGCGGGGCTGGCACAGGAGCCAGCAAAGGTTGCTGACCCCTGTTCTACTCCTTAAGCCAAATTATACAAATGTATGTATTGTTTTTTATAACGCAGACATTTGCGCTTTGAGAAAGTGTCACAACAAACCCTGAAGTCACACAAAACTCGTCTGGTTTCAAATTCCATTGCAAACTTGAAACTCATGCTAAGTTGGCCAAAAAGTTCACGGAGCTTTAAGAACATTTGTAAATAAACCTGAGCACAAGTTTAAGTGAATCTGAAGCAGAGTATGATTTTGTATTGAGATCATGATACAGTTATGACAAGATCATGATATTAAAGTATGCATTCAGTTGCTTATGGAATATTTTGCCAGGTACGCTGTTACTATCTTTTATTTTGAAAGACTCTGGAGGAGCTTGTCACTGCAATAAAGATTTTGTTCTTGAACTTGTCATAACTTTGATGCAAAATCAATGAAAAGCTTGTCAATTAAAACTGGGGTTTGTTTTGAAATTTTGAGTTCAGGTGCTGAAAGAGAAGAGTATATTCATGCAACCCCTGCAAAGTGAACCCACCAATTGAACATAGCTCTAGTGGACACAATATCCCCTCTTCTGACATATGCGTGCACTAGTACATCCAGCTGATTCTGATGTGCAGATCCCCAATGTGCATACGCAACTCTCAGCAGGGGTTCAAATGCTATATATATTGGCGTGGATTTTTTTGGAAAATGTGGTCCTCCAGAACAGTTCTTAATTTGTAATGAAAAGCCCTGAGATGCCAGGGCTATGAACTGCAAGCCTAAAGTTGTCAAGGCTCAGCTCTAGGAAGCCTGGCACAAATTAAGCACTGCTCCAGAGCCCCCAGAGACAGAATGAGATCAAATTCATTTCACAGCTTATGTAAATCATAACTGCACCTTGGTTTTCTTAGAGGCACAATGCTAGTGACTCAGTTCCTTTATTGCCATGTTTTTAAATGTGGTTCTTTAAATTGCAGTTTAACTTATGGAGATGACTTTTAATTGCTGTTTCCTTTGAGTTACCCATTGAGTAACACCACTGAAATCAAGTTCGGCTTTTGCAACACTTGTAATAATTCATCCTTCAGATACCAAAATAGAATGAAAGAATGAAAATCTGCATGAAAGACCAGCTCCTGAAAGTTTTTAAAATACAAGTAGCCCCATCAGAGTTAACGAAACTACTCCCATAACTAAGACAAGAGGCTCAAAGGCTTTAATAGAACACAATGAGAATAAAATATAGCAAACCCTCACTAATATACAAGATATGAGACAGCTGAAATATAACATTATGTAAGCATTACAGCTGCAGGATCAGACCATTAATGATATGTGCAAGTTTAATCACACATTATCAGGTTTGATGAAGTATCACTAGTTGAATACTATACAGGCAATAAGACTAGATGATCGTAAAGGTCCCTTCTGACTTCAATATAAATTAATCTATTGAAATGTGATGCCCAGTTGTCCTTTTTTGGGAGGTGGGGACATTTAACTACAGTTTGGTGCATTTCCTTTTGACTTCATTGCCCTCAAACTCAGAGGGAACTGAGTTTAGTAGTCAGGACAATTAAATTGCTTTTGTCATATTAAATTTGACTGTGAATATTATTTTAACATAGGATTTTGGAATTAATGGGTTAATATATTCCCCTGGAAAACTGCTTTCAGCAAAAGCATGCAACCATTGGTACTGCTGTAGCAAAAATAATAAGGATTTATCACTGTTCCAAAACTTTAGAATGGAGAAGGATATACTTATTGTAGGATTGATAGAAACAACTCTCAGGTTAGACTTTTTTTCAGCTAAGCAAATTTGGCCCAAGAGAAAATACAGGGACAGTCAATGATGCATAATAATCGTTCTATCTCCTCGTTAGCCCATGTTTGCAATGTTTTCTGAGATGTTCTACTTTGCTATATTAGGACAATTTTGTTTTCCAGCTTCAAAACAGAACAATAATGACTGTAGTGTCCAAAAAAAAAGTTTCTTATAATTAACTAAGTTGTATAACATGTTACCAGGATATCAGGAATAATGCCAAAGTATTTCACATTGTAAAACTGAGCATATCAGATATAGCAATTTTGATCACATTTTCAGACTAGCCTGATTTTATAAGTTTCCCCAGCACTCTTTCTGCCAAAAGTCTTTGGGAGGCCATCTGGTTCTAATGATACAAAACTAAAATATTCAGTCTCCTTTTCACTACACTACATTAAATTATAGCTTTCAAACATCAATAGAACAAAGTACATTCTTTTTATATCATAGCAGTGAAATTTTATTTACTTTGGCTAATGAAAAGTGTTTATTTTTTATAAATACTGATGGACATACGATACTTAAATGAAACTGTATTACATGATATAGTGGACCCGAACCTCAGCTCAGTTATTCCTGCTTCACAGCCTGTTGAAGATTATGAGAGTCCTTCCACTGACATCAATTGGACTTTGGATCAGGCCCTTTTTGTCTGAACTGGAATTTGGCCCATAAAGCACAGTGTGTTAAAGAATTTATAAGATTTCAGTACTTATCCCAAAGGGAAAAGATTCAAATTATACTTACAGTAGCTACTATTAACAACAAACAGGATCCAATCTTAAATTCCTTGCATACTCAATATCCCAACAGAAGTTAATTGGACTTTTGGCTCTGTAAGGAATGCAACATCAAATTTTTGGTAAAGAAATCTTTTAAAGTATATAAGTTTCTTATAAAAGATAGCTGTAGGGGATACTGATTGTATCACTAAATATGCTCTTTGGGTACAATTTTCAAAAGTGCCTTTTACAATTAATCTATGTCTACACAGCCCTGCAAGTGAGACTTCAGGGGGCGAAGGGGGTGTCGCAACATACACTAGCATGCTACACTGTAATTCCTCTACATGGACACTGCCTGTGCAAACTAGAAGGTACCTAGGTGGAATTAACAAATTTAGTCCCCTTTAAACAGGACTAAGATAATGAGAATTAAGTACATTTTAGTTCGTGCCTGCAACATCCACACAGGGGAGCTACAGCACAGCATGCCGCGGTTCCTACTCATAGTCTGAACTGTGAGGCCGCGTAGGTAAGCCCTGAAGTTTCCAGCAGCAATTGAAAGTCATAGGATTTGGGACCCTTCTTCACCTACCTTTGCAAACTTTTGAAAGTCTCATCTTTCAAATACAGCTCATCTTTTCCGAAATAAAATAACTACACAGTTTCCAGTTTCCTAAATTTCTTTGTTATTCTTATAAGGTGGTGGTTCTGCAGGTAGCAACAGAGGCCAAAATATTGAAAAGTCAGGCTCCAAAGTCCACAAATACCTAAATAAGAAGCCAGATTTTCAAGAGTGCTGAGCAACACTGATGTCAAGCCACACATTTAGGTGCCTAAAAATGGACTTAGGGATATATCTTTAGGCACTCGTATTTGAAAATTAAGAGAGTCCCTGCCTCAAAGAGCTAAAGTCATGTACAACACTTAAAGGAAAGCAATAGAATATGACTTCCTATTTATAAAAACAAGATTCATTTTATTGCAATAGATGGTCATTACCTATTGTATATCTATTTTAATCTTCTCAATATTGTTGTGCTGCAGGCGTGAAATCCTAACCCTACTGATATCAACAGCAGGACTCCCATTGACTTCAAAAGAGCCAGAGGTTTTTAAATAAGGTAACTAACTGAGATTCACAAAGCACTTTCCAAAGTGGATTTCCCAGAGTGTTCTGCTCTGTATCTCCTCCAAGTTCTACGAGTTCTTGTAGGACAGGTTAACTTCTGTTTCTTTGTTTTGTTTTGTTTTGTTTTGCTTCTCTTCCCTCTCCATGAGAGTTTTCCATTTAACTATTACAAAATGGTTAATATATATAGTTCTAAATCCTGCATTCCCGACTCAGTCCCTTTTAACAAGAGTTTTGCCTGAGTAAGAAAAGTCTGAGGACTGCATGAATTGGCCCATACAGAGTTACAAGTTAGCTGTTGTTGTTCTCCAAGAGGGCATTTAAGGTTTTGGGAACAAACAATAAAATGAACAGCTGAACAACTTTAATATGGCCCAGTTCCTAGTTACAATTATTTTTAAGCTGTCCCACCATCAGCTAGTCTCTGAATTTTTTCCCAATGAAAAAAAAGTATGCAAAACTTAAAGGAATACTGTTATTAAATAAATGGTTTTCAAATGTGACCTGCCATGGCTTCTGATCTGAAGTCAGGAGTAACTTCTCCCTGTAATTTATGTGTTAGTTGCACATACACAGCCATAATTTTGAAGCTGTCACATGCTCCACATACTCCTGAGGAAGCAGGTTCTATAGGACAATATATTTTCCTCGGCAAGTGGATTGCCAGGGGCCTAAGAAGGGAGGATAGATGGGGTGGGTTCTGAGTTATTACAGAGAATTCTTTCTCAGGTGTCAGGCTGGTGAGACTTGCCCACATACTCAGGGTTTACCTGATCACCCTATTTGGGGTCGGGAAGGAATTTTCCCCCAGGGAAGATTGGCTAAGGCTCGGGGGGGGGTCATCTTCCTCTGTAGCATTGGGAATGGCTCACTTGCTGGTGGATTCACTGTATCTTAAGGTCTTTAAATCATGATTTGAGGACTTTAATAACTCAGTCATTGGTTAGAGGCTTATTGCAGGAGTGGGTGGGTGAGGTTTTATGGCCTGTATTGTGCAAGAGGTCTGACTAGATGATCATCTTGATCTCTTCTGACCTTAGAGTCTATGAGTCTAAGTGAAAGGAGCTGCCCCTGCACAAATGAAGACTTCTCATATAGCCAAGCCACTCAACTGGAAAGATGTCTGAACACAAATGTTGTTTATATTCTCCTGAGAGGTACACCATCTAGTCCACATTTCAGAATACTTATAGTGTGAAGGGGGACTATCCAAATAAGCTATGAACTTTCCTAAATGATTCTCTTTAACTTGACAATAAGGCACTACACACTATGTCTACACTAGAAAAGTTAAGTCAACTTTAATAAGGTCGACTTAACAAAGTGGACTTAGTTGACTTAGCTTTAAGTCGACTTAGTCCACTTTGTTAAGTAAACTTAACAACCCTTAAGTCAACTTAATAAAGTTGACTTAAGAAAGTTGACTTAAGAGTTACTCCATGTCCACACTGTCCTTAAGTCAACTTAAGGAGTCGACTTAAGGGTTAAGTCAACTTAATGAGTGGTAGTAACAAAATTGACTTACGCTTTCATTAAGTCGACTTAAGGAATTTCTTAAGTTGACTTAATAAAAGCCTAGTGTGAACATGGCTTAATTTAAGTCGACTTAAGCCTCCTTAAATCAACTTAAATTGCCAGTGTAGACATAGCCAAAAAGAATTATGTGTGGTAGTGTGCGCCTTTACTAGCAAAACAACATGCCTGCTGAGCTCCCCCACCCCATTCCCTTCTTCCCAACAGGTAAATGAAGAGAGAACAAGCTGGCACTAAGATGATAGGACAGAGTAAATCAAGAAAAAGAATACTGTTTTTCTCCTTCAGGCCCTGATGCAAAAACCACTGAAGTCAATATGGAAACTCCTCTGCACTTTAACATTTATTGTTATTGTTGTTCATTATTTGTATTACAGAAGAACCTAGAGGCCCCAATGTACTAGGCACTGTACAAACACACAATATATGATAGCCCCTACACCAAACAGTTCACAATCTAAAAAGACAAGACAGACAAAACATGGCAGGGGAAATAGAGGAGTGAAGTGACTCATGCAAGGTTGCAAAGGAGGTCAGTGGCCAAGGCAAGAGGAGAACCCTGGTGTGAAGGTATAATTGATACCATTTCTCTAGGGCCAGAGGCCTGCGGCTGGTGGATTAGCCCTGCCTTCTGCACCTGGGCAAAGAGCTGGACCTTAACTGATGGATCCTTGTAAAAGAAGGCAAGGGGGAAATGGAGGGGGAAGACAGTAATGCCTCTAAAAAGCTAAGAGGCCAGTGGCTATATGCCCAGTGGACAGTTGCTGGAGCAGCTGCAGAGAGGAATTGCTCCGGAAACCAAAATGGATAGAAAGTAGACTGTGTGAAGTCCTTTTATTACAGAGGCTCTGAGGTAAGAGCCAGGAAATCTTGGGTTGCTGAGCTTACTCATATGAGGGACTGACTAGGGGAAGAGACTAATCGGCCTGTGAAGATTTTGAGGGAAGAATTTGCTTTGTTAAGAAGGCTTGAAATAAAAAGAACCAGCCCTGCCGGAAACTGCTTCCCTGTATTCTGAGTGAGAGGTTTAGACAGAATTACCCCAGGGAGTGAGCTGGCTCAGCAAAAACAAAACCTGGTCTGGAAGTACAGAGTGCTATAAAATTGGCCCCAGTCTTTTACACCAGGTCACCTGACTCCTAGTCCGGGACTCAATCCACTGGATCATGATGCCTGCCAATGGATTTTAGGTCATACCTTCACTGTGCAAGATGGATGATGTGTAGTGAGTGAGGCCAACATCCACGCTTTGAACAGTAATGAATACTACCTCAATGACTTTCACTTCATCCAAACTGCACACTGTGGGTGAGGGCAGGAACAAGGCCTACAAATGACTTACATCTTACTTAAGTGCTCATCCAGAATGAAGAAGGAGTCATGGAGAAAAAACAATGTTACCATGTAGATTAAGGTTTAACATAACACTGCTACAGGCTGGGGACCGATCAGCTAAGTAGCAGCGATGTAGAAAAGGACCTGGGAGTTATGGTGGACGGGAAGATGAATATGAGCCAACAGTGTGCCCTTGTTGCCAAAAAGGCCAATGGCATATTAGGCTGCATCAGTAGGAGTATTGCCAGCAGATCGAGGGATGTGATAATTCCCCTCTATTCGACACTGGTCAGGCTGCATCTGGAGTACTGTGTCCAGTTTTGGGCTCCCCACTACAGAAAGGATGTGGACAAATTAGAAAGAGTCCAGCGGAGGGCAACAAAAATGATTAGGGGGCTGGGGCACATGACTTATGAGGAGAGACTGAAGGAACTAGGCTTATTTAGTCTACAGAAGAGAAGACTGAGGGGAGATTTGATAGCAACCTTCAACTACTTGAAGTGTTGCTCCAAAGAGGAGGGAGCTAGGCTGTTCTCGAGGGTAACAGAGGACAGAACAAGGAGCAATGGTTTCAAATTACAGCTGGGGAGGTCAAGGTTGGATATTAGGAAAAGCTTTCTCACTAGGAGGGTGGTGAAGCATTGGAATGGGCTATCTAGGGAGGTGGTAGAATCTTCATCTTTGGAGATTTTTAAGGCTCGGTTAGACAAAACCCTGGCTGGGATAATTTAGGGGGAGTGGTCCTGCTTTTTAGCAGGGGGTTGGACTAGATGACCTCGTGAGGTCCCTTCCAACCCTATTATTCTATGATTCTATGATTCTATAATGCAAATGCATCCGGGGGCAGATTTACGGCCATGATGGCAAACAACTCTGCCATTTTCTGACTTTTGAATGTTTCATTTTTCAATATTTTCCTTTTAATTTAGCTTTTCCTTCTTTAATCACTGTTTCTTTGTCTACCACCAACAGTGTGCTAGATGCCTTAGAAACATATCTGAAAATTACGTCCCTGTCAAACAAATTTTTTTCTTTAAGAAAAATTACTGATGTTTCAGTCACTGATAATGATGGCAGAGTCAATGGTCTTGCCATGAGGTTGTACAAGTTTTCTATATGGGCTGTCCCAAGATATACACTTTGAACACAAATCCTTGGGCTGGGCTTCATGGTGTCACCCCTCCTCCATTCCATACCATCCGCCTGGCCTATTTTTCTGTGGAACTGTTTCATTCCTCAGTATTTGCTACAAAAGGAGATGCATTACCCTCGTGCCATTCAACTATTGGTATCAGCTCTGTGCCACTCCCCACCCCCACTCTCTGAGGTGTGGATGCTGTGGATTGGCATTGCATTTAATTCATAAATTCTTAAAATTTAAGGCCAGAAGGTACTATTAGATCATCTGTTCTCCTGTATGTCACAGCTACCCTGGCAGTGAGACCAGTAATTCACATTTGGCTAAAGCATACCTTCCAGAGAGGCATCCTCCCTTGATCTAAAGAAATCAAGAGATGGAGAATCCACCACTTCCCTTGGTAGTCTACTATAATGGTTAATCATCCCCTCTACTGAAAAACTCTGCCTAATTTCTATTTTGAATTTGTCTGGCTTCAACTTCCAGTCACTGCATAGACCATGCAGTCAAGGGGTGGACACCTGAGCCATAGCCCAATCACCTTTTGGGCATGCCAAATCTGAACAGCTGCAATGCAACTCATTTAAATTTGGGTCAGGGACAAAGGCAGAAGAGAAGAGAAGAGAAGAGAAGAGAAGAGAAGAGAAGAGAAGAG
>ML685781.1:1598199-1608989 GCA_007922175.1 Pelusios castaneus
AGAAGAGAAGAGAAGAGAAGAGAAGAGAAGAGAAGAGAAGAGAAGAGAAGAGAAGACTCACGTGGAGGGGAGCTGAACAAATCTGGGGCCCCACCGAAAACTTTAAATGGCACTCCGCAGTTCTTGAATTTGTTCTTGTTATGCCTTTCTATGCTAGATTAAACAGCCTTTTAGTACCTCGTATTTTCTCCCCGTGAAGTTACTAATCAAGCCATTGCTCAAACTTCTTTTTGATAGGATAAACAGATAGAGCTCTTTAAATCTGTCCCTGTGCAGCATTTTGAGTATTTTTTGTGGCTCTTTTCTTCAATCCTCCAATTTTTTAACATACTTTTAAAAAGATCGGCACCAAAACTGGATATAATTTTCTAGAAATTATCTCATCAACGCCATATACACTGGTAAAATCACCTCACCACCCCCTTTTGTACACCCAAGGGCTGCACTAGCCCTTTATGTCACAGTATCACTCTGAGGCTATGTCTATACTTGCTAAAATTAGTTTGAATTAGTTAGTTCAAACTAACTAATTCAAACTAATTTTAGTTAGTTCGAATTAGCTTAATTCGAACTAGGAAAACTTAGTTCGAATTAGCAATCCCCATTCATTTCAATGGCCGGTTACTTCGAACTAAGAAATTAGTTCGAATTAACATGGCCACATTGGCTAATTCGAACTAGTTAGTTCAAATTAACCCTTTAGTTCGAATACCCTTTTCGAACTTATTAGTTCAAATTAAGGAAGCCCTTAATTCGAACTAACTAAAGCCTAGTGTAGTCATGGCTTTAGTTAGTTCGAATTAAGCCTCCTTAATTCGAACTAACTTGCCAGTGTAGACATAGCCTGAGTGCTTTTGATGAATTGCTTGTCCATTATGATCTCTAAATCCTTCTCAGTATTACTGCTTTCTAAGATAATGTACCCCATTCTGCAGGTATGGTCTGCACTCCCTATTCCCAGACATATAATTAATGCTGAGACTCTAAGGAGCAATAGCTGCCATGGACATTTTCATTGAATGCTCTAAGGGATTGCAAGAGCATTCTGCTGCCTAAGGACCCAATCCTGCTCCTATGCTAATCACTGGGAAAGGTCCTGTTGACTTCAATGGGAGCTCGATGAGGTCCTAAAAAAGAGGCTCCCTCAATCCACCATCCCTCTCCAGCAGGCTGGAATAATCCAAAGCCCAAATCATATTATTCATACGGAGAGGCTGTTGCTGGCTTGGGATGGAACTCTGGGTAGTGGAGTTTGTCAAGTAACCTCTACTGAGGAGTAGCTTTTACAGCAGATCAACATCTGGCCAATATTTGCACATTTTCAACCTTGTGTGACAAAAATATTTATGCCTCTCTTATTAATATATCCCAGGTTTTTAAATGTGAAAGCATTTCTGTGAGAGCAATTTTAAACACAAGCATGGGTGGATCTTATTGAAGGCAAGAGAAGTTCCTGATTGGCTGTAGTGGCCCCACCTCTTTCCCTGCCCTCTGTGCTGGGAAGACAAAAGTTTTTATGCTCTGTGCAGGTTCCCTCAGCCGGCTCAGGAACCTACTTGCATGGAGCATATAAAGTTCAGCATGCCATGCCCTCAGGCGGTGTGAGACTGACAGCCATCTTCTACCTTCTCTTCGCCAGTCTCAGTTTGAATTTCACTTCACTTCTGCTTCTTGCTGCCTGGCTGGGCTTGGTCAGTGTTATGGTCTGAATCTGCTCCCAGACTGCCCGCCTCTAATCTGAGTGGATTGACTCACCAGACTGGCTCTTCCTCTATTCCCCGCCCCACCACCCATCATCACTGCCTCCTTCTCCCTTGCCTCCCAGCCTGCTTAGTAATCAATGAAGAGTCCTTTCAAAAACATTCATTTGTTTTCCAGATAAGGCAAATGATAAGTACAATGTAATGGAAGAAGCAGCATTGCTGGAGCAAATTGCCAGAACAGGAGTGTGCGGGGGGACATTTGGGCCCACTCCCATCATCACCAAAGTGGGAGGTGAGAGCGCTAGACATGACAAGATGGCATTAGGGCAGCTTTGTGCTCTGTGCAGAGGGAGGGCCTTTCCCAAGGTCAGGGACAGCAGAGCAATGAATGGCCAGGATCCCCCTCCACCTGGCCCAAAGCCCTTGGGAATGTTTCCATGAGGTAAGTAGCAGGCTGCTGGTGGCAATTAGGGGTAGGAGTGGGGAGGATGGCTGGGGTTGATAGGAGAGGCAGTGTTTTGGGGAATGCTCAGTGCTGTGAAGGTGCCTGGGGTCTGCCAGTAGCAATACTGGGGGACAGAACAAGCATGTGAGATGGGGGAAGGGAGAGGAGACCTGGTATAGCACCACAGCAGCACAAAAGCCAGAGCAGCACCAGCGCAGGAAGGATTCTGTGTGAGCATTTGGCTCAGGACAGAGGTTACCCAGTCACCTACCCAGTTCTTTCTGCTGGGATATGGAACTTCTCCCGCAGCTCACCTTCTCTCACACATGTGTCTGCACCCTTCCTTCCTCCTGCCCAGCTTCTTGTGTCTCTCCCAAGCTCTTTGGCTATGTCTACACTTACCAAAGTTAGTTCGAATTAGTTAATTCAAACTAAATAATTCAAACTAATTTTAGTTACTTCGAATTAACTTAATTCGAACTAGCAAATTTTAGTTTGAACTAAGCAAGTGCCATGCATGGCACTTGCTTAGTTCGAAATAGTCAATTGCATTGAGCTCAATGTGCCAGTTAGTTCGAACTAAACGCTTAGTTTGAACTAACATGGCCACATTGGGTTAATTCGAACTAACTAGTTCGAATTAACCCTTACTTCGAAAAGTATAAGCAAATGTATTAGTTCAAATTAAGAAAGCCCTTAATTCAAACTAATGAAAACCTAGTGTGGCCAGGGCTTAAGGCTTAAGTTAGTTCGAATTAAGCTTCCATAGCTTAGATCTGTAGGTCCGGTCACTGCCCCAGTCAGCCAGGGAGAGTGGTACAGGCTGAGTGAGTGAGTCATCCTACAGGCAGCAGCAGTCACCATCCCATGCTGACCCAGTTCCTGCCTCTGTGGAGGGGCACATAGGCAGCTCCCTCTCATGTTGGGAGGGGAATAGGGAGCATACGTAGGGGTGAGAGAAGGAGAGGAGAGGAGGAAATTGGCTGGAGACCCATGCAGCCATTATGGTGAGGGGCCGTGGAAGAGGCCTTGGGGTGGGACTGTGGGTGGGCATGGGGGCGGGGCCTGAGGGGGCAGGCCAGGGAGCTTGCCTTCCCCAGGGGAAGCTTCACCAACTTCCCCTGAATACAAGAGATTACAATGTTTGCAACTTCCACTCAGTTTAATTTTTTTTTTTTTTGTATTGCACTTCACTCAACTTGGAGAGAGAAATCTGATTATTGGGTTTTGGTTTTCTGTTTTTACCTGAAATTTTCAAAGCAGAGTAGGGGATATAGACATATTTCAGTGTGAAAATTTCAACTAGTCACCGCACTACATAGTAAAGACACTGATGTATGATATTTAAATAGAAATACCCATTTTATTTTATTTTGTAATTATTCATAAACATTGTTGTGTTCTGTTCTGTTCCATTCACAATAAATCTTTTCCCCACTGCACCTCAACCCAAGCATCCCTCTGATTTTTGGGTCTAAACTACTTAATGATGTCTCTTTAACTACAGTCACTTTGAAAATAAGAGATCATGAACTAAACTCTGGGCAACAGGACAAGCTCATAAACAATTCAGGCAGTTTCTTTATACAAAGTTTGGTTGGAATATTGAACAAACTGCCAAGAGCTATGCAGCCAACAGTAAAAGTAAGTTGTGTACATTAATTCAAGAAAGAGTTGGATGATGTTTTGGAAAAGAAGGAAATACTGTGGTACAGCAGTCACTAGTTCTGTTTTGTTGTGGTGGTGATGATGATTAGAGCATTTTAAGTATTTCATTAACACAACAAAATTAACAAACTTTGTCTTTTTCAATGGGTCTGACCCCAGAGAGTGTTCCTTATGGGCTTACGAGTCTAGCCAGATGGATCCATTAGCAAGACTGTGAAGACTATGGCCATTTCTTTGCTCTCTCTGTCTGTCTGTCTCTCTCTCTCTCACACACACACACACACACCAGAGGGGTGGGGAGGAGCCTGCCAAGACAGGTTAGAAAGGTTAAATAATACAGTTAAGTCAGATGGATAGAGGAATGGATGGTGAAGCAGAAAGTCCAAGTTGAAAGGCAACATGGTCAAGATCTGAACAGTACTCAACACGCACGCATGCACGCACACACACATGCATCCCAACACCTGAAAGGCTACTGTAGAGGAGAAATAGTGAAGGAACAAACCAAAATAAAGACTAAATGGCAAATTAACTTTGCACAAATAGATTCTTGTCCCACAATAAAGCCAATACAAAGCTATTTCTCCTAGGGACAGAGTAGTTGTTCTTATTTGCAAGAGCTGTAGAAGGACAAAATGTTCACCCACAATTGATAGGGAAAGGAGTAAAGAAAATATAATATGCTGAAATGTCAAACTTCTCCTGTACAAAAGTGGAGGATCAAGGAGCTTGAGACTTTATGGCAGTAGTAACATTCCATCCTCCAAATGGGCTGCCTTTTCCTTTTGCAATCATCTTGGTGCTCAGTGCCAAGAACAGCAGCAATGGTGCTGACAAATTTCATCATGCAACCAGAAAAACACCAGGAAATGGCTGTGGCCATGGCAAACAATTATAGAATCACAGATATTAGAGATGGAAAAGAGTTACTACCATCTAGTCCATTTCTATACCAATGCAGATTTTTCCTCACAGCACATCTTCTAGTGTTGGGTCCAATATAATTTTAAATGTCTCAAGGGCTTAGACTTCCACTATCTCTCTTGGGATACTTTCCCATGAACAAATAGAGCAATAGAAAATTATACAGACCCATAGTCAAAATTGTCAAGGAGAAGATGGCATGGCATTATGCATTGCTAACACCTTTACATGAATGTCCTCCTTTCCCTCAGAATTCAATTGTAATTCCTGGGGAAAGAAAGAGGATGAGACTGAAGATGAAACAAACAGAACTCTTTCTACCAGACCAAACAGCATGCAATCCATAGATAAACCAGAATCAGAACGAGACACAATCCAATATGCAACTGGACAGCTAGATCATCAACTTATATGTCATATACTAGAGGTAAAAGCCATAAAACGAAGCCACAAAATGGTGGTAAAAGCCATAAAACGAAGCCACAAAAGTTGTTTTTCCTTGATTATTAGAAGAAGCAGAAATCCAGAAGAAAATGCAGATCTACCATTAAACGGGGGCTAAGGGTCACAGAAAGAGAGCAAAACATCTAAAGCAGAAAGGCCCAGAGATAACATCTGTAAGGAGTACTAATGATGAGGGTTAATGGGAGGAGGATGGTGCCTGCACACATTTATTCTTGCCAAATAAGAAAACCAACATCATTGCTATGGTATTTTCTTCACTAGATCTGAAGAACGGCAGCAACTGAATCGGCTGTTTGTGTTAAAGTGTCAATAGAGGAAAGAACAAAGTCATGGGAACATTTGTTCTGAGAAGCCACTTGAAAAATAATTATGCAATAGCATGTGAAAACCATCTGTTAAATATGCTGCTGTCCACCAGTCATGTAGAAAGGAGGCAAAAAAGAAAAACATTTGCAAGATCAGGAGACCGCTGTGGCAGGTTTACTTCTAGATCATCCTTTACCCCAATCTAAACCCAGGGTAAAATGAGCAGGAGAAGCAGAGGATAGGCAGTAGAGGCAAACAGGATCAAAGTGTAGACAAATTACCCAACAGACTGTATAACTACCACTAAATAATCAACAAAAACTAAACCAGAAGCCATGCTTGACCTGTATACTCATCCTGGGTACAAAAAAAATGCTTCCTTTCATTTGCAGAAACAAAGGTTAAGGGGCTGTCTGTTCTAACAGAGCAATTCTATTCTAGTGATACTTAGTCATCACTCAGCGGAATCCCAGATTTGTGTAAATCTCTTCACACAGCAGTATCCAAAACTCTGAGTTTATGTGAATTACGGAAAATATATTGACCCATTAATATAAAGAAATCATGGCTGAAATCCAGGACCCATTGAGACCAATGGCCAGTATTTCACAACATTCCTGCAAATCTGATCCTGCAAGGTGCTGAACTCCCTCATCACCCGAAGAATCCAATATGGACTCAGACACAGGGTGCATCTACATTTACAAGTTAGGTTGACTTAAGGAGGCTTAAGTCGACCTAACTTACTCCCCGTCCACACTGGGCTTTCCTTATGTCGACTTAAATATTCCCTTAAGTCGACTTGAGGAAAAATTAAATCGACTTACTAACACCTAGTTTTAGGTCGACTTAATGCTTAAATTGACCTTATTAGCTTGATTTAAGCCAGTGTAGACGGGGATAAGCGCCTAAGTCAACCTTATTAAGTCGATTTAAAGCGTTAAGTCGACTTAATAAGGTAAAAAAGGAGCTATGTCTACACTTGAAGTAGATCATATCTATGTCTACACTTTAAGTCAACTTAACAAAATTGACTTAACTTTTCAAGTGTAGACATACCCACAGACGCTATTGCCTCCCAGAACTGAGCACCAAGGGTGTGTAATTATTTACCAGATACTACTGTACATTTCCTGAGAATTTTGAAGTTTGAGCCAAGCAGTGTTTTGATACCACATCCCTGTTTGTTCCTATGAATTCTACCTAGCAATGGACAGTAAGATTTCTCTTCTTCAAGTAGCATTTTATTGCCATCCTCTGTTCCATCTGTCCTGTATTCATGACCTCTGACAATGGAGTTAACATAATCATTCATAAATTATCTGGAAAAAGGGGTCAATAATGAGGTGCCAAAATTTACAGAAGATACAAAACTACTCAATATGTTAAGTATGAAGAGTTACAAAGGGATCTTACAAAACTGGGTGACTGGGCAACAAAATGGCAAATGAAAATCAAACTTGATAAATGCGAAGTAATCACATTGGAAAACATAATGCCAAGTATACATATAAAATGATGGGATCCAAGTTAGCTACTATCACTCAGGAATTAATTTTGGAGTCGTTGTGGACAGTTCTCTGAAAACATCCACTCAATGGGCAAAGGCAGTCAAAAAAAAAGCTAACAGAACATTAAGAACAGGATAGGAACAGGATCAATAATAAGATAGAAAATATCATATTGCCTCTATAAATCTATGGTATGCCTACATCTTGATTACTGAGTTGACCCATCTCAAAAAAGATATATTGGAATTGGAAAAGGCACAGAAAAGGGCAACCAAAATTATTAGCTTTCATATCATAGAATCGTAGAATAATAGGGTTGAAAGGGACCTCACGAGGTCATCTAGTCCAACCCCCTGCTAAAAAGCAGGACCACTCCCCCTAAATTACCCCAGCCAGGGTTTTGTCTAACCGAGCCTTAAAAATCTCCAAAGATGGAGATTCTACCACCTCCCTAGATAGCCCATTCCAATGCTTCACCACCCTCCTAGTGAGAAAGTTTTTCCTAATATCCAACCTTGACCTCCCCAGCTGTAATTTGAAACCAATGCTCCTTGTTCTGTCCTCTGTTACCAGCGAGAACAGCCTAGCTCCCTCCTCTTTGGAGCAACCCTTCAAGCAGTTGAAGGTTGCTATCAAATCTCCCCTCAGTCTTCTCTTCTGTAGACTAAATAAGCCTAGTTCCTTCAGTCTCTCCTCATAAGTCATGTGCCCCAGCCCCCTAATCATTTTTGTTGCCCTCCGCTGGACTCTTTCTAATTTGTCCACATCCTTTCTGAAATGGGGAGCCCAAAACTGGACACAGTATTCCAGATGCGGCCTGACCAGTGTCGAATAGAGGGGAATTATCACATCCCTCGATCTGCTGGCAATACTCCTACTGATGCAGCCTAATATGCCATTGGCCTTTTTGGCAACAAGGGCACACTGTTGGCTCATATTCATCTTCCCATCCACCATAACCCCCAAGTCCTTTTCTACAGCGCTGCTACTTAGCCGATCGGTCCCCAGCCTGTAGCAGTGCATGGGATTTTTCCATCCTAAGTGCAGGACTTTGCACTTGTCTTTGTTGAACCTCATGAGGTTTCTTTCGGCCCAGTGTTCCAATTTGTCCAAGTCTCCCTGGATCCTGTCCCTGCCCTCCAGAGTATCTACCATTCCCCCCAACTTGGTATCATCCACGAATTTACTAAGCACACAGTCTATTCCATCATCAAGATCATTGTATGAGCAGGCATTAATAAGACTGGGACTTTTCAGCTTGGAAAAGAGATGTGTAACGGGGGATATGATAGAGGTCTATAAAATAACGAGTGGCGTGAAGAAATCAAATAAAGAAGTATTGTTTGCTCCTTCTCATAAACTAGGGTCACCAAATGAAATTAATAGGCAGCAAGTTTTAAACAAACAAAAGGACAAAGAATGCATAATCAACCTGTGCAGCTCTGCCAGGGGATGTTATGAAGACCAAGATTATAACAGGGTTAAAAAAGAACTCGATTTTAAGTACATGAAGTATAGACACATCAATGCCTATTAGCCAGGATGGGCTAGGCTGCAAACCAGGCTCTGAAGCTCCCAAGTCTTTGTTTGCCAGAAGCTGGGAATGGACAACTGGGGATGGGTCAGTTGGTGATTATCTGTTCTATTCATTCTCTCTGAAGCATCTGGCATTGACCTCTGTCACAAGGCAGGATCTAGGCTCTGACCAAGAATGGCTGTTCTTACGTTCTAACTTAAAGGCAGATTTATTTATTTTTAATTCATTCTGAATGTTACAGGGTACTGTCTTTTCAAAACAAAGGCTTGTTACAAGATTCATCTCCATTTCTCTTTTGCTTATTTTTATAAATAAAAACTTCTTTACGAAACATTTGAGCCCACTGCTAGTCTCAGTCCTTTCTTGAGGTATGTGGTTGATTTACTGAATATTTTCTTTTCTTTGTATATTTGTAAAGGATCATTTAAATGAGCAAAAAAACTCAGTCTCAATCATAAGGGTTTGGTAACAGCCATGCTTTGCCTTCTAAAACTGCTTTCAGATGAGAAGCAAAATTCCCAGTCTGATAGATTTGGTTATTTGTCGCACATGGGGGAGAGGGGCAACATGAATATATCCCACAAACCCTCCTATGGTATTCTGAAACAAGAACAATAAGCAAAATCTTAAATTCCAAAGGGGTAGTCGTATTAGTCTATTGCAGAAAAACAACAGGGTCCTGTGGCACTTTTAAAGACTAACAGAGTGGGATTTTCTCCCACGATAGCTCATGCGATAAATAAATCTGTTAGTCTTTAAAAGTGCCACGAGACTCTGATTTTTTTCTAAATCTTAAACTTTCTCTTGATGTGACTTGCAGCAGAGCTCTCACTTCTTTCTCAAGGAAGAGAATATGACTGAAGGGTAAGAATATTAAAAATATTGTGATAGAGGAAGATCTCTATAATATCTAGCTGTTCAAAGTGGTATAACGAAAGCGCTCTGCCTACTGTTCTTCAGAAAATGGCTTCTGTGTGAGGACAGAAAGATATTGCACTACATAGCTAGCTAATACTTTGCAAAATTAAGGACAGCAAACTCTGTCCCAAATAACCCATATCTAAAGCAAGGCACATTTCTTTCCGGTTTAGTCACAAAAAAATGCAGTTTTAGTCAACCCAATACTGAACAAATTCATATAGAATTTGCCAAACAGTGATGCCAGAATGGAAAAAATGTAAACATTTTAGAAATGTCAGAACAAAACACAATGTTTTGAACCAAATTTTTAAAATATCAACATTTGATTCACCAAAAATATTGACATTTTTTCATTTCATTTTGACAAACTTTTTTTTTTAAAAATTCAGAATAGCCAATGAACAGAAAAATCCATTTTCACTGAATGCTAATAATTTCTGAATTCCTGTCTTTGGGGTTCAAATGGAGAGAAATCCCTCACAATGACAACCCAACTAATGTTTCCACAAAGGGTGCATTTACACTTACAAATTAAGTCGATTTAAGCTTGCTTAAGTCGATTTAATTTAATCTACGTCCACACTACATTTTCCTTAAATTGACTTAAGGAAAATTAAAGTCAACTTTACTAAACCCAGTTTTAAGTTGACTTTTCTGGCTAAGTCAACTTTAGAAAGTCGACATAGCCAGTGTGGATGCAAAGTAGCCCTAAGTCAACTTTAAGTCGATTTAGGGGGTTTCAGGGCTTCCCCACTGCCCCCCCTGCCAGGGTGGCTGGCACAGCCACAGCCTGGTATGCCCCCCCACAGGGCAGGACAGAGCCCTCCCACCCTGCCCCTATGCCCTGCCAGGGTCCCAGTCCCCTCAGCCCCCATTGTACCAAGGTACAATGGGGCAAAGGCTGAGCCCCCTGGCACTTGGCAAGGGGTGCCCCCCCCCGCCACCGGGGACCTGCCCACCTAGCCCCTACAAGTCGACCTGGGAGATCGATTTGGCAGGTCCCCTCTAAGTCAACTTAATTTTTGAGTGGGGACATGCTAAATCGACTTAGCTATGTCAACCTAAATTAACAAGTGTAGACATAGCCTAAGTGACATACATCTTTTTTTATTATTCAAAACTATATATAAACATATAAAATGTCTTTGGCATCTGGAAACTGCAGCCATTGGCATAAATATATAATTTTCCCAGCTAATATAAGTCACATAGGTCAGTTTGATTAATGTGTCAATGGGGACAACAGTTTCTTCATGTGCACGCAAATTCTGTAAGATTACTGCTTGATGATAAATGATCTAGTAACAGTT
>ML685781.1:1609389-1684001 GCA_007922175.1 Pelusios castaneus
ATGAGCTTTCGTGGGAGAAAATCCCACTTCGTCAGACGCTTTGAAGACGCTTCAAAGTGTCTGACGAAGTGGGATTTTCTCCCACGAAAGCTCATGCGATAAATAAATCTGTTAGTCTTTAAAAGTGCCACAGGACTCTGTTGTCTTTCTACAATAGACTAACACGGCTACCCCTTTGGAATTTGGCTAGTTTAGTCATCCATTTAACTTGATGAGAACCTCTGGAACCAAAGAATTGATATTAAAATTGAAATAAGCCTTTGTTATGATCAGTTTTGACTATGACACCTCCTCCTCTTTCCTCACTGGGTTACTTAAGAGCAGACAACACTCACTTATGTGCCAGGCACCTGATGCTGATGGTTAAGGAGATCCTGAGTATGCCAGTGGTGATGGGTAAGTGGGAATCCTCTATCCAACCCCCACTGCCATCCTTTTATTTGTAAAGGAAATTTCCACCTGTCTAGGTGTTGAACACAATTACTGCCATGCTTTGGGAGCCTCCAATAATAAATCTGAGTTAATCTATGCAATAGGTCTCACTCAAAAGTATCAGTTATAAATAATCTAGTCCCAACGTACACTCTAGATTAGTGTTAACACAATTTTACTTAACAATTTAAGAAAACATGATAGACCGAGATTAGCGTTGGCTTGTTTTGATGTTATGTTGTTGTGTTGGTTGGGAGTTCAAGGAAAAAGGTAAGCTCTGCCAGCGTATGATGGAATACTTGCTGTGTTCCAATAAGCCACTGACTGATTTTCAAATATTGCATCTGGTAACAGCAGCTTCAAGATGGCAAAAGCACTTTTGCCTGAGAAGAAATTATTACTAGACAAGCAGAGGAGACTAGAATCTGTCAGTCCTTGACGGACTTTCAAGAATTACTTTATGTGAATAAGTGGACTGATGAAAAAGCTAGCACAAAACCTAGAATATCTTTGGATGGAGATGCCAAAGCCTTTTACAAATAGCTTCCTGGTGTGGGAAGACAGCTCCACAAAGATTTCTAGGACCAATATAGGAGGTGGTTGGCCCTTTAGAAATATGAGACGTATATATACCCCATCACACTTCAGATATTTAAAACAGTTTCAGAATGGAACCAAATTACAGGCTGGATGGAGGCTTTCTCAAAAGTTTTTTGTTCCTCACCCAGAACGCTACTGCCCATTAACACTGAAAATTCCGAAGGAAATCTTTAAAGTCCTCTAAGTGAAGTTTTCATAATTGTGACTATTGTTTCGCAGTTTCTCATATGCCATTTTAAAGCTTCTTTCCTTCACTATTATAGGACGCAAATTATTATTGCTAACTACTGTTGTCGTGGGCATAGGCAAAGAATCTGACTAATAAATTCTCATTGATTTGTGGCTGTAAACTGATCTCTGCCATTGGAAAAGACAATAACATTAAGACAACGCAATTAAATTATATCCAGTATCCAGTTCTGCACAGACACTGTGATGCCCAAAAACATATTCATTGCAAACTGACCCTCAAACCCCTTTCTTTATCAGTGGAGAATGAACTTGAGCTTTCAGCAACAAAAGTATATGCCTCTGCCTCTGGACCTAAAGGAATAACTGCATTAGATAGTAGCAGTAGCAGGCTCCTAACCTTTATAGACCGACCAGCCATTAGACAATATGGCCCACTTCTCTAAATTCATAGATTTTTAAGGACAGAATCTAATCTACTGCATAGCACACACTACAGAATTTCACTGAGTAATTTCTGCATTAAGCTTACAACTTCTGTTTGAGCTATATCCTATCTTTTAAAAAAATATCCAGTATTGATTTAAAGTCTTCAACTGATGGAAAATCCAGCACCTCCACTGGTAAGTTTTTTCCACTGGTTAATTACCTTCACTGTTAAAAATTTGCACCTAATTTTTGGTCTGAATTTGTGTATCTTCAGTTTCCACCCTTATGCTCTCAATATGACTTTTTCTGCTAGATTAATAGCCGACCACTATTAGAAATCTCTTCCTGTAAGTACATGTTGACTGTGATCAAGAGCCACACCTTAAGTAAACTAATTAGATGGAGCTTCTTAAATCTCTCACTGTAAGTCATGTTTTCCAAACCTCATATCTTTCTAATAGCTCTTTTTCTCCCTTCCAACTTTTCAACATCCTTTTGGAAGTGTGGCCACCTATGATGGCCATAGTATTCCAGCAATGGTCTTATCAATGCCATATGCAGAGATAATATTACTTTCCTACTCCTACTTGAAATTGCCTTGCTAGTACATCCACCAAGGATCATGTTAGCCTTTTTCAGCAACATCATCATACTGAGAGCTAATGTTCAACTGATTATTTACCATTATTTTGTCCTTTTTAGTCCTACTTAATTCCATGACATCATCCCCCATCTTGTAAGTGTGGCCTACAATCTTTTTCTGGATGTATGACCTTACATCTGGCTGTGTTAAAATATATATTGTTCAAATGACCCCATTTTATTCATCAATCCAGACTTCTACCTGTATACCTGACCTATTCCTGTCATTTACCACTCCACTTATTTTTGTGCTTTCTACATATTTTACCAGTAATTATTTTATAGCTCCTTCTCAATCACCGATAAAGATGTTAAATAGCTCTGGGCCAAGAATGGATCTCTCTGGGTGCATCTACACTGGCACTTTAGGTCAACCCATGGATGCTTAAGTTGACCTACAGAACTCTGCATCCACACTGGACGCTTGTTAAGTCGACTTAAGAGCTTCTGTAAGTAGACTTAATAACACCACCTCTGAAGTTTGACTTAAGGCTTAAGTCGACCTTATTAAGTCGACTTAAAGTCAGTGTAGATAGGTATGTCTACACTACAGCTCTGTTAAGTCGACTTAACAAGGTCATCTTAAGTTGACTTTAAGTGTAGACGCTCCATTAAGTTGACTTAACAAGGTCAACTTTAAGTCAACTTAAAGTCGACCTTGTTAAGTCAACTTAACAGAGTCGACTTAACAAGTGTAGACATACTGGCAATTTAAGTTGACTTAAGGAGGCTTAAGTCAATTTAAATTAAGCCACATCCATACTAGCCTTTCATTAAGTCTACTTAAGAAATTCCTTAAGGCAACATAATGAAAGCTTAAGTCAACTTTATTACTACCACTTAACCCTTAAGTCAACTCCTTAATTCGACTTAAGGATGGTGTGGACATGGAGTAAGCCTTAAGTCGACTTTATTAAGTTGACTTAAGGGTGGTTAGGTCGACTTAACAAAGTGGACTAAGTCTACTTAAAGCTAAATCAACTTAGTCCACTTTGTTAAATCAACTTTAATAAGGTCAACTTTAAGTTGACTTAAAATCAACCTTATTAAAGTTGACTTAACAAAGTCGACTTCATTTTTCTAGTGTAGACATAGCCTTTGAGACTCCAATAGAAACACTCTCTTTGGGTGATGAGTCTCCCTTTAAAATTACTTTTGTGATCAATTAACCAGTCAATTAACCAGTTTTTAATCCATTTAACATGGATGATATTGATTTTGTACAGTGCTTTTATTTAAAAATCAGACTGGCATGTGGGGCTAAATCAAACACCTTACAGAAATCTAAATATATTATGTCAATGTTTATCAACCAAATCTTTCAAGAAAAGTTCATCTCAAGTATCTGAGGGCCACAGAAATTCAAATTATTCTATGGTCCACCACTTTGTCACAAACCTCCACCACAGATTGTCAGCAGGAATACAACCCTGGAATCTTCACTGCCAAAATCACAAGTCTCTGGGTGCGTAAACTAAATGACTAGTCTGTGCTATGTTTGTTTATTAGAGAATATCTGCTTTCACTTCTTCATTGTTAGTGTGTTTATTTGTAGTAAACTAATTTGATTAAGTAAAGTATACAGTGGGACCCATGCATTGGGCAGGCAGTAATGGACTTATTCCATCTCAAATATTGTTAAGTCACTTTGAAGATAACTCTACAGAGAGACTCTATTGTACAGTGGGTCAGTGACAGAAGTTAGTCTGCTAATGCAATATATTTGTAATACTGCCTGAATGCCTCTATTACCTTCCCAGTCTCTCTCAGCACTCTGATTAGCACACTACTATCCTGATTAGCTCTTACTTATATCTCTTTTTTGTATTGATGTTAAACTAAGGCCATTCAAAACTTTGATGGGATCACAGATAATGTGGGTGGGCTCCACTAATGCATGTAAAAATGTTTGTCCTGTGTAAGAACACCACATGCACAATTAATAAAAGACTCTGAAATGTTTCCCTTAAGCTTTGTGGTATCTGTCTATTTTTCTAAAAATGTATCTACTGTTGATGAGAAAAAGGCAGGCACCAGTGCAGATATTTTTATGAAAGATTTATTTCCCAGACATATTTGTGCCGGCTTCTCTCCTAAACCGCTGAAAATAGGCTCAATTTTTATAAAATACCAGCATCCACAACAGTGAAAATGTAATAAGCTAAGGCTGCCCATAATACTTCAGAGCAGACTAAACCGGCACTTTGCCATTTATAGAACACACACATTAGTAAAAGTTTTGAGTCAAAAAGGTAGTTTAAAGTCTGGCCCCAGCCTGCATCTCACATTTATCGTAGGGCAATAAAGATTAATTATAGAACCACCTTACCTTACACCACAACAAGATGCATGCAAAGCTCAAAAAGTATGGGGCAAACACAGAGTCCCCTTCTAGGGAGAAATGTCTGGGAGCACCATGGATTTGGGGTTCTCATTAATGCAGTAGAGCAAGGGGTGCTTCACATTAATCCATGGCATTCCTCCAGCTGTTCTAGAAGTGTCTTGCTAGACTCTAGGAGACCGATAACCATCCCTCCATAAAAGGATTTTGAGGATATGGCAGACAACAGCAAAAAAAAGGGGGAAAGGACTCCATATGCCTCTGAAATGAGCTCAAAAGAACATCCCTCTGGGGTCTGAGAGGCTGCATCTACACTGGTAAATTAAGTCGACTTAAGCTTGGCTTAAGTCTACTTAAAGTGCCCTGCGTCTACACTACACTTTGCTTAAGTCGACTTAAGCAGCTTGCTTAAGTCAACTTAAGGAAAATAAAGTCGACTTAATGAAAATTAGGTCGACTTTATTAAACCACCTTTCTACTCGACCTAAGGCTTAATTCGACTTTCTAAAGTCGAATTAAGCCAGTGTAGCCCTGGGGTAGCCCTAAGTCAACTTAGGCCTACCCCAGGACTACACCAATGCCCTCCCTGCCAGGGAGGAGGGGGCACAGGGAGAGCCTGGCATGCCCCCCAAAGGGCAGGGCATGTGGGCAAGGTGTGACACTGTCTGGATTTAGGGAAGCATTTATAATATTATTTTCTATGGATATCTCATAAATGCTATAATCCATAGGAACTATGTCATCTTTGGTATCAATAGAAAGGTAGTCATTTGCTGGGAATGATTATATAGTTTATGTCTAGGAATTCTATTTCGATTAGAAGTTAAGAATTGATGTTATATCCATACTTTAACTTGTGTCATTCTGGACAAATGTCTTAGACGGGAGGGTGTGAACAACCATTGTCTCCTTAATGTTAAGGAATCTGCCAGGTGATCTGGTCCCAGGGAGTAAACTGATGAGCCATTAAGGATACAATGGTTGTATTCATTATGTCCTCAATGGCTCATCAGGAAAGACATTTCTCCAAAAGGACACAAGTTAAAGTATGGATATAACATCAAATTCTTAACTTCTAATCAAAATAGAATTCCGAGACATAAACTATATAATCATTCCCAGCAAATTACTACCTTTCTATTGATACCAAACATGACATGGTTCCTATGGATTATAGCATTTATGAGATACCCATAGAAAATAATATCATAAATGCTTCCCTAAATCCAGACAGCATCACACACAGGGCTCTGCCCTGCCAGGGTCCCTGTCCCCCTTTGCCCCATTGTACACAGGGGGTGCCCCCCCCACCACCGTGGATCTGCCCAAGGTCCCCCTAGCCCCACAAAGTCGACCTAGAGCATCCAGTGTGGACGCTCTAAGTCGACTTTGTAAGTTCCCCTTTAAGTCGACTTTAATTTTAAGTGTAGACACACTAAGTCGACTTAACTAAGTCGACTTTATGTCTACTTAGTTAAGTCTACTTTGTTAAAGTCGACTTAAAAGTGCAAGTGTAGACATAGCCAGAGTGATGTCTTTTCTCATTATACTGAAATAAAAGCCCAGATACTCAAAAGATATTTGGTTTCCTATCTGCCACTGATTTCAGCAGAAGTTGGCAGCCTAAATACCTCTCAGGATCTAGATCAAAGTCCCATTAGACTTGTCTTTAAAACCACCTGAATATGCTGAGAATCACTGGTATAACTGTATTGATTACCTCAGATTAATTTTATCGGTCTTTCTCTGAGCTTGCTATAAAAAGAAAAATTCATTTTGATTTGCACTGTATTCTCTACCAAACCACCCCAGGGCTACCTGTGGATGAACAAAATCAGAACCCTCCTTGCAGAGGCTCAGGATGTTATAAATGAAACAGACCTAGCAGCTGAAGTTAGATGTAAGGGAGATGGCTGACTTGATTCTCTTCTCTTTTAAACCCACATGAACTGATGTCATTGGTGCTAAATTAGTGTAAACGAGAGGTAAATCGGGCTGGAATTTTCTTACAGCTGGACCAGGCCCAATTCTGATCTCAGTTTAAATGACTGAAAATGAAGAATAATTCCACTGACCTCAGTGAAATTATCCCAGATTTACACTGATGTAACTAAACAGATTCACGCCCAGACAAAACATTGAAAGGTAGGTAATCACTTAAAAAATCTTCTATACCAGCTTTTAACAGAGTTAAATTATACTACTGTCACCAGCCATTTGAAAACAGAATGACTGACACTATAGTTATTTAAATATAGATCTTTTCATTTCTAATATAGGCTACTGGTTCAAATCCAGTCCAGATTAGGACCAAATGCAGTCACAATCCTATGACAGTGGTTTGGTATCCCATGTCTAATTATCTGGTAATCTCAGTCCACAGCTGGATGGACAAGTAACCATTATTACTACAGCCATTCTTACTAGCAGTCTCAATAGACATACTAATTGTTCAATGGACTGTGAGAGTCTTACCCCATAGGTCTCTTCACAGCAGCATTGAGAAACTTGGTGAGGTACCATGGAGAAGGTTTCACTTTCAGGACCTGTTCAGTGGACAAGAAAAAGATTTCAGGATCCAGACTTACTAATCTGATACCTTTCATGAGCACTAAGGCCCAGATGCTCAGAGGTGTTTAGGCACCTCACTCCCCTTGGACCTAAATTATTTTTCACTGAGCCCAGGCCCCTTTCCAAGTATCTTCATTAGTTTATCCAGCAGCCATAAGAGATGTTTTTGCTAATGAACAGGAAGAAGAAGTATTTGTGGTTTTTTTTAATAAACTGCAGAAGAAAACACATCTGCAAAGTGAACCTAACGCATTGAGCTGTCTGGGTGAGTAAATACTTTTTAATAAAATAAACATGTAGCGATTTCTAAGGTCTAATGATGCGGATCATAATAACTATTGCATCATTATTGTTATTAACGAATGTATAAATATACATAATTAAACAATTTACAGTGCATTCGCCTCAGTTGCCCTGTACCAGTGAATGGAAACACTTTAAAAAGAATTCAGAGCGCTCACAAGGTCTTCTATGCCCTGTTTAGACCCCACTCTGAGGCTGTCCAGCAGCTGTACAATGAGACTTTCACACCCCTTGTGCACCACGACTAAGGTTTCTATAAGGTTAAAACAGAAGCTGCATGGGATAGTGGGAGAGGCACAGAACTGGGAAATAAGGGATATGATTCAACAGATTCACTGATTTGTGAATGCTGGTCACAAATGAGATGAAGGTTCTGCTACAAATGGCTCAACTGGTCACTGATTCATTGTGTAGCCTTAGGGGAAAAAACATTTAAATTCTTTGCTTCAGTTTCTTCATCTGTAAAGTGGAGGTAATAAATGCCTACTTCCCAGGATCGTTTTGTAATGTGCTGTACAAATGATAAGAACCATCTAGCTGGCATGCTGATGGGAGAGTGTGGGATGTGTTCCTAGAATCCTGATACAATGTATATAAAGAACCAGCAACTAGAGGGAGTAGGCAAATAGAAAACAAAGGAAATAACTGTCTGTTCCAGGGTTAGGTTGTGCATTGCTCGCAGCTGTGGAGCTATTGCTGAGTTATATATGCATGTTGCCTGAATAAAAAGACTGTTAATACTCCAAGAAGTTGGAGTACATCTGGTGTATGCTACAATATATGGTGATGAGGTGGAGCTGAACTAGAAAGAAAGAAAGAAAGAAAGAGAGAAAGAAAGAAAGAAAGAAAGAAAGAAAGCTCATAAAACCCTCACAGAAACTGGGGAAATGGCTGCACAATTTGGGACTATTTTACTGTTTAATCTCAAACACCAAACTTGGTAAGAGCACTGCAAAATATTGTCTTCTGCTAATGATATTACAGATGAAGGTATGAAGAAAGTCATTATACTCAGTAGTGTAGGAGCCAAAACTTCTAGTTTAATGAGATGAAGGCTGTGCTACAAATGGCTCATCCAGAATTGGACAGTGACATTGAAACTATAAAACTGCTATGGGCATTAGGAAATGAAAATACTTTAGGCCATTTCCTTTATCAGAGACACATAAAAAAGAAAAAAGGTGAAGAGAGTGTTACAAAGACAGTGTTACCTCCAGTTAGAGAGTTTGTGCTAAGGGAATGGCCTCCAACTGGAGCTGGAACTCACATCTTATTATTAACAACGCTGTGAAGTTTGTGCACAAGATGGGGGTATATAATGGGAACACAGAGCATCAATACAAAGCAAGGATATGAAGTAATAATGTATTAATTCCATCAGACCCGCCTAGGTACTGCTAAAATAAAGGAGTTAGCCTGGAGTCATCTGCGGTACAGAAGTTGAGAGTAAAATATAGTCCTGGTCTATCTGTCAGGAGAGTCACAAAGCTTTTACAGTGGCTCCACTCCATCCTTGGCCATGGTCAGAGAAGCCTTGGAGGAAAGTACAGTGATTCTGTTGGACCATTCCTGGGGAAAATGTTTTTAGTACTAGTGGACACCCATTCCAAATGGGTAGATATCTATCCCATGAATACATCCATTACTGAAACCACCACAGAAAAATTAAAGACCAGTTTCAGTATCCATGGTTTAAATGAAATGTTTGTGTCATCAGATAATGGAAGTTCTTATACCAGCATGGAATTCCAAAGATTTTTTAAGCAAAACAGCATCAACATGTTACGGCAGCACCTTACCATCCCTCACCAAATTAGTGAGTTGAATTTGCATTTCAGTTATTTACATTAAAAGAATATCTGAGGATACTATAGATAAACAGGCAATAAGACATTTTCCTGGTTGTCAGATAACACCATAGTCAACGGTCCCTAGCAGAGATGTTAATGGGAAGGAAACTAAGGTCGAGGCTAGGCTTTATCCATCAATACTTAATGGGAATAAATAGGGGAAACCCAACAGAAGCGAAAGCAATAACATAACTAACATGCTGAAGAACATAATTTGACAGTTGGGTTCAACACCAGTTTCTGGAAGTCTGGAGAGGCAGTGCTGGACACAATGCCAATCATTACAGACAGACATGATGAACAATCTGTTCCAGTTATCACATTGCAGAATGACAGTTTTGAGCTAAATTTTGTTCCTGAAAAGGCAACGTGGATGGCTGAATTACCTTTGGTAAGGTTGAATTGAGGCATTCTATACGGGAGAAAAGTCCATCTATCTGTTTATAGATTGTATTATGTAACTATTACTGAGTGCCTGTTTTATTTATTTCCATTATTATTATGTGCAATTTGAAATGCATTACTACTACTGTTGGTTTGGTAAACTGTTTAATTATTTAAAAGAAGGAAAATGTTAAAATGTGTATAAGAAACCAGCCACTAGTGTGAGAAGGAATAGTTAGACAAGAAAATGTGTTTTCTGGCTGTCCTAGACTTGTGTTGTGCATTGTTGGCAACAGGGGGTCTGTGGAGCTACAGCCAAGTTATGCGTGTTGCCTGAATAACAAAACCATTAATACTCTAAAAAGTTGGAGTGTTTGGTTTACACTACAACAATCCACGCTTATATAATTCCAGTGACCCTTTACTGGCTGACCTACAGGAAACATAAGGAACTTGCTACTACAGCTTCCTATACTGCAAGATTTCTCATTCTCTTTAAGAGTGGCTGTGCCCATATGAAATGTGTATCTTAGGAAATCAAAGAATTTGACTCCATTCCACAGCCCACCCTGGCTGTCTCCTCCCTGTTGTGGTTTTCCTTAGGGTTCAAAACGTGTTCTTTTTCAGACTGGAGGGAAGAATCAAGACAAACAAGGAAGCCAAGCCAAATTAAGATCACAAATTCATGCAGCCTTCTCAAGGTTTTGCTGATCTCCCAGGAAGCAGAATTTCAGACCTTACTTGGATTTCTTAATAAACTCCCATGAGTTTTCAATGCATAAAGACTGCCAACTTTCCTTTTTTTAAATGTTTCTTCTGAAAGGGAGAGAACTGATCCCTTGGAGAGATAGTGCTTTTTATCTACAGGGATTTTGTAAACAAATTGATCCAGATGTTTTGCTTTGCATGTCTCTAGACATAGTTAATTAATCTTCACTACATCAACACTTCATTTCCTCCTTTGCAGCTAACACATCAAAACAGCCCATTTTTAAACAGATAAATAATTGAAATGTTACATTAGCATGAACAAGATTATTCCAAGGTTTTCCTTAATAAAAATCTCCCTATACATGCCTAAATTCAGTCCATACATCAGTTTCCAGGAAGAATAAAGATCAAATATATTAAGAGTTCATTTGGATTCTTTAGTAAGCCACTTAAAATTTATCAAAAAAATGTTCAGATTTTCATTTTTTCCAGTCCTTTGTTATTTTATTTACAACATTTATCTTTTATTTTTTTAAAAACAACACCCATGTGGGATTGTAATGGACTCCAAGTTCTATGTAAAAGATAAAAATGAAAGAAAGTGTTAGATAAGGCAGCAAAAAGCACTGGTCCCTACATTCCTATGTTTAAAAACATCAATAAGTAACCAATGTGTTTATTATTACCATACTCAATAAGATGCTTCTCAAAACTGTACAGTATGAAAAAGCATACAGTATAATTTTGTTAGATGAGAGCCAATGTTGAACAAAACATCCATTAACTTTAAAGATGGAAGGGGTTTTCAGATAGAAGGACAAGACCAAGATAGAGATCTGTAAAAGGAGAAGCCCTTGAGAAATAGCATAATAAATTCTAAGTACATATACTATATCAAATGACACTTCAGCTGAGTTCAGTTGATTTTCTTGACATAAGGTGATTCCATTTTAAAATGTCATGCCTATAATCTGTCAGTTTCGCAGTGGAATCAAAGTAATCTGTCATAATTATAGGCTTGTTGAGAGTCACATGCTGAGAAATATAGCAAAAGGTTTGCTCTCTGCATTCCCTGAATTAAAATATTTGCTTTAAAATGAAATCATCTAATACAGCTGTGGTTTTTCAGTTACTATAAGGACTGTGGGATCAACTGAGTGCACAGCAACAGATTACAAAGCAGGTGGCTTCAGGCTAACTCTGAACAGTATCCTCATATAGCTTTGTAAAATGGGATGCAGATAACTCCTCGAATGAGTTTGAAAGACTGTCTGGCCAGTTGGTTGTACAGAAGGTTTAACTGGTCAAGGTCTAGGATCAGACCTTTTAATTACAATCTATTAAATAATCTTCAGTTGTTGAAGGTGTAACCAGAACACCCAGCAGGGCTATTGCATCTAATTTTAAATAATTGTGCCCAGACCAGCTCCCTAAGACCTGTAAAATCCATGATAAGAGACTGCGAGAAGAGAAGAGCCAGATGAAAAAGAGGTGAATCTGAGGACGCAGCAGAAAAATCGAGGTCATTGTTCTATATCGCATTGCCTGTGTAAAAGAGGAATTTGAAACTCCTAGCCAACTGAATCAACTGGCATTTAGCAGCACCAGTTTTAACATTTAGCTAAACAATTTAGGAGGCAAATTTGGAGAGGATTTAAATGAAAAATGAACAAATAATTAAATCAACATTCTGATACTTATTTGAATTTCATAACCTGTATTCATTGCAGACATGTCTCAGTGAGCAGTTACTCATCCCCTAAAAAACGCTAGTAAAAAGGAAAAAATAACGTGACCAAAACCAGTTTGTGCTTTTTATTTCCTTGAAATAGAAACTCATATAAAAGCACGTGGGGTGTGGTAATATTATGCTGTTGCTGACTGCCAAATCAGGATTTGGAGAGGCACCCACACAGAGACTAGTTCATTGGATTCTTATTGTCCTTTGTATACCGTTCTAGACCATGGGCAGAGAGGACACCTGGCAACTGGGAGTCGTGTTATGACCTGTGAGTTGCACTATGACCAGAATTGACCCAGCAATCATCCAAGTGTGTTGTAGGGAGATGAAAGGCTCAGCCTCTGGCCCAAAGCAGACAGCCACCCACACACAGCTTAAACATCAGTACTTAATTGGGTCAGAAGGAAAGGTAAGATTTACATTTGAGGGCAAGGAATAATCGAATGTGATGCTACGCACTAAGCTAGCACAAATGGCAGAGTCCTGCTCTGTAATCAAGAGATAGATTTCTTTGAATTAATCCCCATCGTGCTAAGATAATCATAAAGCCTCTTGGTGTTTTTTCTCCCCGTTTGAAGCACCCCAAAATGGAGGTGCCCTCTGAAGCACAGTCAAAGTTTGTAATCTACAACAGCCCTTGGAGAATAAAAGTACCTTGGGATCTACAAAAAGAACAGGATTGTTTGTGAGCTTTCTGATACTTCCTGGTTGTTCCAGCCCAAGTATTATCTGGGCAACAGTCCTTGCAGCAGTATTTTAGTACTGCTGCTTCCAGTCCTACAGGACCCAGGAAATTCATGGACACAAAAACACACAATTAATTGATCAAACGTTTCTGAACCTCAAAAAACTTCAAGTTTTGGACATGGTTTTATGGTGAGAGGTGATTTTATCTGAATCCATTTGCCCATTCCCAGCTGACAGACAATCAAAAACATTTTCCTTATCCTCTTGATTCACACCAGGTGGTACCAAAATTAGGTGATGGGGTTGCAGTTACCAGAGCCTCCCGTCCCCTCTTCCCCTGTCCCCACAGCCCCGTTCTTTGCAGGTTGATCATATTTTCACAGAAAGAAACTAACTTTGATCAGGGGTATCTCATGGAAATATTTTGGTGAGGGGATAAGGGAAAATGGGAAGGAAAAGGACTGCCTCTTCCCATTCTCACTCCTTTCCCCCTTTTAAGATAAAAACAGGGATACTTTACAGTAAAGAACAAAGTGGGAAAAAATTGAATTAATCTCTCTGAGGTTCTCTACTCCCTCTAGCTTTTCCTCACTGGTCTTCCCTCTATCCTCCCCCCCCCCCCCACCCCATATCAACTCAATGGTTGACTGCATTCCCCCACTACCCCAGTCAGAACTCAGAGTCTCCTTGGCTATGTCTACACTTACAAAAGCTAGTTCAAATTAGTTAATTCGAGCTAACTAATTCAAACTAATTTTAGTTAATTTGAACTTAATTCGAACTAGCATGGCCCCACTAGAATGCTAGTTCGAACGAGCCATGTCCATGCAGGGCACTTGCTTAGTTTGAATTAGTCAGTTGCAGGAAGGTCAATCTGCCAATTAGTTCAAAGTAAGCAGTTAGTTCGAACTAATATCATTTGACTTAGTTCGAATTAATGGATCGAATTAACCGTTAATTTGAACTAAGCAATCGAATGTATTCGTTTGAATTAAGGAAGCCCTTACTTCGAACTAATGAAAGCCTAGTGTGGCCAAGGCTTAAGTTAGTTCGAAATAAGCTTCCTTAATTCGAACTAACTTGCAAGTGTAGACATAGCCCTTGTGTCTCTATTACTACAGATGTTCAGGAGAACACCCTCTTATCCATATCTCCCAGGCTCAACCATCCATCCTCTCCCACCGACCAAACCAGGTCAAGCTTCCTTTCCTACCTAATCAGAGAGTCCACAAGCCTCCCCCATCGAGTATCCCCAGGCTCGGAATCCTGCACCTATCTCAACACAGGCTCAGAAACTCCCCTCCTCTCAAACCTGCCTATTTTAGAGCCAGGATAAGCAGCTGCAGCAGCCACAGGGAGGGACTGCAGCAGGGAGCATGTGCAAAGGAAAACCATTTCCTGTCTCTCTGGAGCTAATCTAAAATAGCCCTACAGTCCCATGCGACTGCTCCTGCTCCCTAGTGTCTCGGCTGCATAGGGCCAGTGCACTGCACTGTGTTCAGGAGCGGGGAGCAGCAGGGAAGATGTTCCTGATTTCTATTCCCTAGTTCTGTGGTGCTTTAGCCTGATAGACTGAGGCTGGCATTAGTGGCTGTGCCTGCTCCCTTTGTGCCTCAGGTGAGGACTTCTTTTGGGACTGGAATTCCAGCCACACCACAAGCTACTTGGTTGCAACAGATGCTTCAGCCTGGAGTACATCAGCCACAATGCAGACCTTACAGCGGCTCCACTATAGCAAGCTGCCTGCTGGAGCACTGTTGGTGGGACTTAACCCTGTCACCCATGAATGATCACCTGTCCCTGATTCCCACTATACCCTGTCCTTGTTCTTTCATACTGTAGAAGCCTTCTTTTTCTCTTTCATAACTCCCTTGTATGCCTTCACACTTAGAGATGAGGGACGCAGAGCTGGGATTTCAATATGCCCATTAACCAAGAGCAGAGGTGAAGTGACATGTCAGGGAAAAAATGGAACTCTTTATCCATTGCTTGTTACTCACTACTTAGGATTTGTGCACTGGAAACATCCAATTCCTAGCCCTGTGGCGCTACTAAAGACATGAAAAATGTCTGGAAAATGGGAGAAACTGGTATAATTGTCCAAGTAAAAAACTAGGACATCTGGCCATTTACCTAGGGATTGTCTTTAGACACCACAATCACTTCAGCAGGAGAGACGCTGGGGAAGAAAAAGGTATTACTAAATGAAAGAAAACAGTAGAAGGATAAGACTGTTTTCAAGTGCCTAATGTTCTGGTGCTGACCCCTGAGAGAAAGCAGACTCACTTCAGGGCAAGCTACAAAACTTTACTGTGCACTTCTTAAAAGTGTGATGTATAATGATTAAAGTGGGGCTGACTAAATCGACAAGGAGTGCCATAGCTGCAGTGCTAAAATATCAGTGACCTGCTTTTCTTTTGCATCATCATTCACACACTGTAAAATCTGCCATTCTGATTTGGCTCCATTTTACACCCTCCTTGCAGTGGAATACATGGATGCACAAGGTGAGGGCAAGAGAGAATCAGATTCCAGATAAATGATATTATCGCCTTTCTCTAATGCAAAGTGCCTACACTTACCAGACACACTTCATAATACATCAGATACACTCTAGCCACATAGGGCTAGATTCACAAAGAGACATAGGTGCCTAACAGCCACCTTAAGCATTTAAATCCTGGATCAGGCACCAGTGAGGTTCACAAAACCGCCATTCAGTGGCAGATGAACCTTGCAGATGCCTACATTTCTGCTCTAAAAGTTCCATATCCACCTGTATTTGTGTCTCCAAGCCATTTGTGCTCCATGCGAGATGTCCAGACACATGAGCCCCAGTGCGATGCATAAACCAGGGGAAGAAAGCACTTCCCAACTAACCTTTGGAAGCTAATGCAATAGACAAGCTCTGAGCCAACTTACTAGTTGGAGGGTGGGGTGTAACTTTCAGACCAGCAGTTAGAGTAGAGGTGTCAAACATGTGGCCTGCGGGACCTTTGCTCTGCTGTGGGTTGTACTGGCACAGGATTTTCCCTAAGTAAATCTGTTAAGAATGAGTATTTATGTGTCTTTCATTTGATCATATCAAGTGAAAGATACATAAAGATTTACCCAGCTTCATATCAACGGTCAAGAGACTACAGACCATGGTGCACATGTAGTTGCTGTGAGGTTTATTTTTTCTTATATCATTTTCTGGCCCGCCAGACTGAGTTGCTGTCAGAAATGGCCCCCGAGGCTAAATAACCCCTGAATTAGGGTATTTACCTAGGATGTGGAAGACACCAGTTCAACACCCCAGTCTGTGGCTGAGGGAAGAGGGGACTTGTTCAGGGATTCGCCACCTCTGAGGTTTGTGCCTAAGCCATGGGATTTCATACATTCTGATATTAGTTGCCCTCTCTCTCCTGCTGAAGCTGTTCCATTTGGGATTTAAATAGTTAAAGAGTCATTGGCCCAAAGAGATAGAGAGAGAGCAAGCATGTGAATGATTCTATAGACAGGTGAGTGCAGCACTCACCCAAGATGTGGGTTACCCTCACATCCAGATCCCTGCTCCAGTAACTCTTTATTTAGTTATCCAAAGAAGAACAATTTCAGCAGAAGAGAATGAGGAGGCTCAACATCAAAATACCCCTAGCCTGGTGATTAAGCACAATTACCTCAGAGCTGGCACATCCCTGCTCAGAGTCTTTCTTCCCCTCTCCTCTGATGAGAAGAGGGATTTAAACTGAGGTCTCCTACATCCCAGCTGAATACCCTAAACATTGGGTTAAAAGTTTTGAAGGAGTTGAACCTCCTGGGTTCATAGATCACAATCCCAAGCAGAGATAGGTCAGTATCAACTTTCAGTTTCAGCTCTTAACTCCCTGAGGGTGCGTCTACACTTGTAAATTAAGTCGACTTAAGCCTGCTTAAGTCGACTTAATTTACTCTGGATCTACACTACAATTTCCTTAAATCGACTTAAGCTACTGCTTAAGTCGACTTAAAGAAATATTAAGTCGACTTAGCCAGTGTAGACACGGATTAGCCTTAAGTCGACTTTAAGTCGACTTAAAGGGCCACCAGGGCTCCCCCACTGACCTCCCTGCCAGGGTAGCTGGCACAGCCAGAGCCTGGCATGCCCACCCACAGGGCAGGACACAGCCCTGCCCACCCCACTCCTATACCCTGCCCCTGTCCTGCACAGCCCCATTGTACCCTGGTACAATAGGGCAAATGTTGAGCCCCCTGGCACTTTGAAAGGGGTGCCCCCACTGCCACCATAGACCAGTCCCAGGTCCACCTAGCCCCTACAAGTTGACTTAGGCATCTAATGTGAACGCTCTAAGTCGGTTTGGCAAGGTCCACTTTAAGTCGACCTACTTTTATAGTGTGGACATGCTAAGTTGACTTATTTGGCCAAGTGTAGACATAGCCATAATGCCTGAATTACTTATAATTAACCCCTTGATCTCAGATTTAATTCAGATACTTTTTAGAAACCTAGAATCTTGACTGCTTAGTAATACTGGAATTATTCTGAAGTTAAACTATGTGATACATATATTAGTACAAAATCCTGATAGCAGCAACTTACTTATACTGCTGAGTTATCATATTTTAAAGTGAACCTTTCCTGCTGTGTTACTCCTAGCTGATCCCTCTACTCACATCTGCAATAAGGCTATGTGACTAAGGTATTCAAAACTGACCAGTGATCAGAGATGCCTCAGATTTCAGACACACAACCTGAGACACCTGCATGTCCCATCCCTTTAGTACTCTATAAAAAGGAAAAGTATATTGACTGGACAATGCTTTAGTTAAAAATCCTTTAATCCCTCATTTGGGTTACTAATAACAACATCTTAGATTACAGTAAGTGATTGCATTTTAAACATCTAATTTACTCTCCACCATTTATGATATTTGTTTACCTCACGCATGTCATTCACCTTGGACAAAAAAAACTGACCAGATGTGTTCTACTTCTGTTTTCAAAGTCAAGTCCTACTTCCCTGATTCATAGGAGAATACTAATACTTAACACTTTTCATCCATCCATCTCAGTGCACTTGACAAAGGAGAGCAGGTATCATTAGCCACATTTCATATGGAGAAACTGAGCCTTAAAGAGGTGAAGTGACTCAACAAAATCACAAAGCAAATCATTTGCAAAGCTGGGCGTATAAATCTTGTCTCTTGGTTCTCAGTCCAATGCCCTACCTACTAGACTTCATTGCCTCCCTTTTTCACTATTTGTTTTTTAACATTAGAAATTCCTGTCTTGTCTACCATAGATAACTCTCTGGTGACTAGTTAGTCAAATGTGATCATAAAAGTCCAGAGATTAAAAACTAAACAATTAAGAGAGAAAAGGATCTGTAGTCAGAATATTTAAAACACTTTGCTTTTTTGTTTGTTTTTAATGCCCATTTATCTTCAATGATTAATGAAAGCTTTGAATAAAGATTGTCTTTGTTAAAAATTCAGCAGTTTCACCCCTTCAATTATGGTGTGAGAAAAATCAACACATATCTTCTGAGATATGCAGGAAGTCCTCCAGCAAAACAGAGCAGACTTAGCATTTCTGATATTTCTAAGTTAAAAAACACTCACCCATTCTTTATACATTGGACAGTAGTAAAGAGGTCGCTGGCAATTTTTTTTTTTTAATTGCAGGTCTCCTTTACAGGAGCATCATTAACTTAGACTAATTAGGTTTGTTTGGTGGTGTTTTTTTATTTTTTTAAGATCTAAAAGTACTTTCAAGTTAGAAGGTCAGAACAGCTCCTGAGCCTCATGTCCAGTTTTTATGGTTTTACACCACATTTAACTGGTCTTTTAAGTACTTATCTATTCTCTATTGTCATGTACAAGATCAACAAGGGAAACTAACAATGCAGAACCAATAGTGAAACTCACAGTTCGTATTTAATATAATTCATTCCATCCATATAAAACTCTACACAGAAGAAATGCTGAGGGACTTAAGAATGAGAATCCATGTTCAGCAGCTGTGTCTACCTTATTAAATCGACTTAACAAAAGTTGACAACTTTTCTAGTCTAGACATAGCTCCTTTTCAACCTTATTAAGTCGATTTAACACTTTAAGTCGACTTAATAAGGTCGATTTAGGGATTAATCCCCGTCCACACTGGCTTAAATCGACCTAATAAGGTCGACTTAAGCGATGTCAACCTAAAACAAGGTGTTAGTAAGTCGACTTAACTTTTCCTGAAGTCAACTTATGGAAATGCTTAAGTCGACTTAAGGAAAGTCTAGTGTGGATGCAGAGTAGTTTAGGTCAATTTAAGCCTCCTTAAGTCGACCTAACTTGTAAGTGTAGGCACACCTCCCATGCCTCACTGAGGCCTTGTGTGCCAGCCTATGTGAGGTTAGTACAGAGAACCTTTCAATGACACGTAGATGGTATGCAGATACCCTTGTGCAACTGCTTTTTTTTGCTGAGCCCGTAATACCCTTCCCCTCCTCCCTTTCTCTAACACAGCCCCTAACCAGGGCTTCAGCAATCACAGGGCTTTGTGCTGACCCTCCATACTAAGACGGAATTTCTTCCAACTGCAGTTACATGCATAAAGTAACAAGCGGGGGTGTGGAGGGGGAGGAATAATCAGAATATTTGTTTCTTCTCTCCTCCCTTTCATTTATAGTTATGCTGGTGTTACAGGGAAGCACAGAAAATAAAACATTTCTGGAAATAAGTGAGATGTACAATTTGCTGGTGTCCTGTACAACTGGTTAGCAAGCATGTTTACCACTGCCCTCTACTGGACAGAACCAGCACTGTCAGTGTGTATTAGTTTGTAAATGTCCTCTGCTCTGGTTCCTACTAATGACAGCTAGTAGGGGACCTGAAATGGGTTTTTGGCATAGCAGTTGGTGAATTTCACAGACTCGAATGGGGGGCGGGGAGGGAGGAAGGGGGATGGTGTTGAGTTTAGTATTTTGATGTTTTGTTCTTAAAATCCTCAGGAAGAGACAAGGTTTTGTTTGGTGGGCTTCTCGAGCCCCTGAAGTGACAGCTGCTAAAACGTGAAGTCTTGATTTGTTTCCCAGTAGGGCAGAGGAGCCCATCTCTCTCTTAGCCTTATTATTTGATAACTTTGTTTGCAGTTTTATATACATAACAGCTACCTACAACCATTTGAAATGAAGTCCCGGATTGCCCCTGATCCTGGTACAGGTGAGCCTGTCAGAGGAAAGGCTGCAAGGAGCTTTTCCTCTGCCACTTCCCTATTCTGCTGTCAGAGGAGCCAATTGGGATCACTCTGGAACTCCCAAGGACTGCTCCCTCCTACCCCAAGAGACAAACCATCCCAAAGAATACAGGGAGGAGCAGGGAAGAAGCTCTACCCCCTCTCTCTGCATCAGTGAGCAGACCTAGCTAGACACACAGGTGTAGCACACTGCACACTCCCCCTGTGCACTAGGGAGTTCCAAGATAACACGAGCAATCCCCAGACCTACCCTCAGGGCACTGTGATTCAATGCTACCCTTTATTCAAGGCTGTATAATTATAATCCCTAGTCCTTACCTAGTACTTTTCATCAGCAAATCTCAAAGCACCTTAGGAAAGAAGTCAGGATGTGAATTACACAGTCTGGCTGCAGTTTGTAAAGCATCACACCATTGGGTGGATCTGAACTGTTGACAGTTTCCAGGGACATTCCATGATTTTTTGAGCATACTAATAAAGCATTTTTCAGCCTAAGGTTGTGATCCTTCAAATTGCTGAGTACTCATAAGGCTCCCAAAAAAGGCCCCTAGCCCCTCTGAGAAGATGCTCAGGTACTAAGGTTCTCTCAGTTAAGCGACAAGCGAGGGCTACATGATTAGGATTGTTTGTGCTTTCCTTTGCTAATTCAAGGAAGGATCTAACTATGGAATTGCCTAGCTGTCCACAGTTCAGACAGGGGTGTTACTGCAGTGTACACACAAGTCCTGCACTGTAACTCCCTCCTGTGGATGCTGTGGGCACAAACTAAAAGGTTCCTAGTTTGCATTAATGCAGTATATTAATGTATGCTGCACAACAATTTAGACATCTCTCTGAAAATGTAGTATGTTAATGTGAACTAGGAACCGTTTAGTTCATGTCCACAGTGTCCACATGGGGGAGATAGAGCGCAGCACTTTGGCACTCAGTGCTATTTACACCCCAAACAACCAGACAATGTAGACATCACCTCAGATGAACACAGTTTGCAAAGAATTAGTCGTTTTATAACATGCCTGTTTACCCCTCAAGGCCACGAAGAAATTTATTACACTAATAAAAACTGAGTGAAAATAAATAAAAGCAGCTTTAAATTAAAGGAGCTTAAGTTTTACAAATGTGTTATAAACCAAATAAATATGTAAAGGCTTTGCAAATTCAGGTTTAGGGTATCCTTCTTCTGTATTTTACAGTATTCTTAATACTTTTTAAATGTAAGCAATCTGTTTTATTCATGCTCTTTGTTCCACAATTTGGTAAAACAAATTCCCCTTTAAACTATTGCTTTTCCTAACCACAAAAAAATAAAGACAGAGAAACAGTGAACTTAAGGGTCGTATCCATTCAGTAGCATATGCTGTTGTGCTCTGAACCACAGTATATCACTGCTTAGCTGCCTGCATGTGTATTTGTATGCAGAAATGGGGAAACCCTTGCAGATTTTGGCCCTGATAAACTGAAGGTAAGTGAAGATGAATGGGGATGTGCAGTACTTCACCCATGTCACAAAATCACCTCTGTAATATTTGAAAGCTATCATTTGAGGAGGAAAATAAGGCCATACCCCTTCCCTGTCTTTCATCATCATCGATCCATTCTCTGGCATTGGCGTCCTTTCTGCTTTCAGTCCTACTGTTGTATCTCCTGACCTCAAGAAATGATCATTAATGGCACCTGTCTTTTTAACTACAGTCCTATCTCTCTTCTTCCTTTCGTCTCAGTATCCCTTGGCCATGCTCTTCATTCTCAGTGTTTCAATATCCTCTCTTCTTGACTCCTTGATCTCATTTAGTCTGCAGCCACCCTCTTCACTTCACTAAATGTAACTGTAGTGAAATAATTCTATACTCCTTGGCATCAATCTGTTCCCCACTAACTCTGTGGAGAGTTTTTATGCACATATGGGCACGTGGTTGCTTGGTGCAGAATTGTTAAACTCGATTAGGGATACGTGTATTATTTATTCAGCATAGGCAAAATCCTGAAGTCCGTTGTATTCCCATTGTAGACTTAATTGGATTTTTGGCTAAGTAGGACTGACAAAAAAAATGAATGAGGACTTTAAGATTTGGCACCATATAATTAAGAGATTGATATCTTCCCAGATTTATTGCAGTGTAACTTGAGCTTCTTGTTTACCTTTGTTTTTGGCATGGTATAAATTGCTCATTGGCTAAATAATAGGATTGTCTAATACTAATTGTAATCTCTTCCGTCTCGTATTGTTTGTATATTTAGCCACATTGTTTTAGAGGATTTCTCTTTTAACACTGCAGCAGCAGCTTCTGCTCTGAACATTCTCAGTAAATATCTTTCCCTGCTGTTTTGTAATTGCAGATCAATGTCTCTTGCAGGACCCACAACATAATAGGCTGAGATTTCATCAAAATGTGTCTCGAAAAGTGTTTTGTAAGTTTCTATGGATACATCTACACTGAAAAAGAAAAAAAGCTGTGGCCCATGGGCATGGGCTCACGGAGCTTGCTCTACAAAGCTAACAATAGTAGTATAGATGTTTCTGCTGCTCAGTGTGGAGCTCAGGGAAGAGATCCACCCCTCTCACAAGGTTTCAGAGCCAAAACTCCAGCCTGAGCAGAACATCTTAAGACACGCTGAAGGAGCACCCTGAAACCCATATTCACCACTGTGATATGATTATGATATGTTTTGTGAAAAGTATGCCTTGTGAGGTACCATTTTATAAGTCTTGATCTGCTGAACACTAATATCCTGTTGGATTGTGTGCACTATCTTAGTATTCAAGTTTCAAAGGGGTTGCCGTGTTAGTCTATTGCAGAAAAACAATAGAGTCCTGTGGCACTTTTAAAGACTAACAGATTTATTTATCGCATGAGCTTTTGTGGGAGAAAATCCCACTTCGTCAGACACTTTGAAGATGGGAAACATAGAATGGGAGGAAATCAAATGTAGGGGAGTGTGCTGGAAATGCCCCTCTGCCTTATATATTGGACAAACAGGACAGTCTCTGCACAAAAGAATGAATGGACACAAATCTGACATCAGAAACTGCAACACTAAAAAACCAATAGGGGAACACTTCAATCTCTCTGCTCACTCCATTGATGACTTGCTAATAGCTATATTGAAACAGATGAATAACATATCACAGCTTCAAAGAGAAACTGCAGAACTCGAACTTGAACTTTTATGGATTACCCCTAAGTCGACCTAAAGGGTCCCCAGGGCTCCCCCACTGACCTCCCTCCCAGGGTGCCTGGCACAGCCAGAGCCTGGCATGCCCACCCACAGGGCAGGACAGAGCCCTGCCCACCCCACTCCTGTACCCTTCCCCTGTCCCTGTCCTGCTCAGCCCCCATGTACCCTAGTACAATGGGGAAGATGCTGAGCTCCCTGGCACTTTTGAAGGGGTGCCCGGGGAAGGCAGGCACCTCTTGGGTGCCCCCTTCCCACCATGCACCACTCCCAGGTCCACCTAGCCCCTGCAAGTCGACTTAGGCATCCAGTGTAGGCGCTGTAAGTTGAATTGGCAAGGTCAACTTTAAGTCAACCTAAATTTACAGTGTAGACATGCTAAGTTGACTTAACAAGGTCAACTTAAAGTCGACTTTATTAGGTCGACTTAGCACAGTCGACTTATTTGAATAAGTGTAGACATAGCCACAGTGTCAGAGGCAGCCCAGCCTGGTGCATTTGGAGGGTTCAGCAGTCCCACAGTCCAGGTTGCACTCAGGGGACTCCGTCACACATCTACACTGCTAATTTTAGCTCTGTAGCACATGCCCTCTGAGTCTGAAGACCCAGGCTCCAGATTCACTGTCATGGTTTTTAGCTGTTTTTTTTTTTTTCCCAAGTGTTGATATACCCTTTGTATGTTTCACAAAAAAGTTTAGATACGAGGATAGTCCCATAAAACTTTTGTGGTGACCTACTTGCTCACACACTCTCCAAAAAAAGTGGAGGCTGTTTGAGTGTAGTTTGTTGGTGTTTATTGGAATTCTCTGCCAGCTGATGAGAAGATAGTGATGTGTGCCTTCTGAAGGATAGCTGTCCAGAATTTGTCATGTTTGGTGCTCTGAAATTTTCTAAAGTGTTGTGACTTATTATGTTATTATTTGTATTACCCTACTCACGGACCAGATGCCCACTGTGCTAAATGCTGTATGAACACAGAACCCAGTCCCTGAGGCAAAGAGGTGGACCAGTTATTTATCAGCATGGAAATGGTAGTTTAATTCAATGATATATAGGAAATAGCAACATCTATTTTAGATCTGCATGCTTATCTGATTTTTTACAGTTAATTATGTACCATTGTAAAATTGCCATTATCAATGTTTATTTTCAAATTTGTATTACTTTTTATCTAGCTGTGGTTTCAGGAGGAATCAAAGGGGTCAAGTCTGCTGCGAGGAATGCTTGGTAGACTAGAAAGGGACATTTTGATAGCCAGGACCAGCTCCTTAACTGATGTAGATCAGCAGCTCCCCACTGACTCGACTGGAGCATTTCCAATTTACATCAGTTGAGGAGCTGACCCCAAATTTCTTTATACATTTCCAAATAAATAAAGTGATTCTAACACAAATGTTATGTGAGATTTTGCTTTAATCTTTGCAAAATCCATACAAATTATTGATTTCATGCCTTTCTCCATGCTCAGGTCTGTGTGTAGAATCAGCTAAACATGTGTTATAGACATTAAGCAGACTGCCTGATAGCATGTGGAGAAATGTGGCAGAGCCAGAAGCTTGCATTTGATTTTTCTTCTCTCATCCAAATACCTGACATGATGTAGAGCAAGATCTAGGAGCTCCTTAAAGCAATATAGAGAATGGGCACAAAATCAGGGGAAAATTAGATTTCTTTTTCCCCTTGTATTTTTACTACTGCTTCTGTGGCGATAAAAAGTGGCTCTATTCTGGAATAAACTTTTTTTTTAAAAATAGTATGGAAGCCATTATAGTTCCTGGTTCTAGTCCTGGTTTTTCCAAGCATCGATAAAGACAAATCCTCTCATTAGATTGTTTGGCATTTTCAGACCTTGATTTTCTGAATGCCTAGCAGAAATTCTCTTTATTGTAGAGTTTGGGGCACAACGCATGAGAGCGATCTTTGGCCAGTGTATGTATAGTGAGTAAAGAAACCTGCTTCCCTTCTGTTTGTTTTAGCACAAAGATTCTTCTATTCCTATCATCCAGCTAGGTGATGAGCCACTTGATAGGCATATTTCATTCATTTCTGCAGATACATGGTCTAGTCCAAAGAACTCCCTGCAGTGTTTACAGTGATTTGAATGAACATGGTTGATCTACATCTTGAGCCAAAAATAAAGTGCTCTCATAGCATCTATAGGATTGAAAATAATAAAAGTAACCAAAAAAGAAACTATCATAGCACAGATTACCTGGGACTCTATAAAACACTATGGCCCTCTTCTCCACAGCCCTGCACTTTGTGCAGTCATTTACATCTGTGCAAACAGAATGTCAACAGACAAGTGGTGATTTACAAACACTTTACACAAAGGCAAATTACTACACAGGGTTCAAGGCAGTAGAGGATCAAGCCTCCGTTTTCCAAACACCCTACTTACACTAACAGTGGACCACTCTCCCTACATTTATTGCAGTTGTAAGAAGACAATATGAAAAACATTCCCTGATGGCACTGTACTTAAAAAGGCTCAAAACAAATAAATCAATTTAGTGTGTTATGAAAGAATTAAAACAATACCAAAATATTTCGCTGTTTCCATGAGGACTATTTTTCCCCCTTATTGGCCTGATTTATTTGCTTTATGCCAAAATTCAAGATGGCCCCAGGAAGCAGCAAAATAAACCCTCTAGTTATTTATATTAATGACAATTGTCATTTCCAAGCAAAGGGCTGGTGAAGGCCACTTTGGTAAATAAGGGAAAAGAAACATTTCTTGTGACACTAGCCCTATGGGAATTAGCAGCAAACATAGTGCCCGCCTTTTTTTAACACTGTTTTTACAATCAGAAGGAAAACCTTATTTTTTAAAAATAAATATTTTTTTTAACATTAAAATTCTTGTTATGATTGTTCAGCCAGCTTTAAAAAAAAAATAGCAACTTAAAAAGGAAGATTTTATTATCCTCTAAGGCTTTGAGGGGGTTCTGCTCCATAAAATCCTACAGAATAATAAAAGGCAACTCTATGCCTTTTAAGTTGCTGTGGTGAGTTGCTACTCATTTAAGACCACGCTCAGCACTATCACAGATTTTTGGACAGCTCTGTTTGTGTGCCCTGGAGAGGAACCAAAGGTTGTGATACATGTTATCAGCTGGAATCACGCCTGTTGAGTTCTTACTCTGAAAACGTTAGCCTCGTTTAGTCTAATGTCAGTCTAACATTAGTCTAAGGCCACTGAAGACAACTGGGCTCCACGGTGGGGATAAAGATCTGCGTGCATGGCACTCATTGCTGGACTAGGTCCCAAGCCAGTAGTAAAACAGTCTGGAAATACATTGTGTGAAATCCTGGGCCCACTGAATTCAATGGCAAAACTCCTGGTGATCTTTATAGTGCAAAGATTCCATTCATTAAATAGTTTCCTCCACTGGGGTGCCATTTTGCTAGAATCATCAATTTTTTGGCAAGATGTTCTCACCTGACTAACCAGCTCAAAATGGTCAATCCATTAGACCAGGGGTGTCAAACATGCGAACCTCTTCCATCCGGCCCATGCCCATGCAGTACCACACTCTCTCCCTAACAGAGAGAGAGTGGTCTCGCATGCCCACCACTCCGTGATGTCACGGAAGTGCCCTCGTATTTCAATTTATGATGTGTACGTTCCACTTGAAGTACATTTAAATCAAATCTGCCCCGCCATAGCAAATGAGTTTCACACACACACATTAGACATTTAATTCATGATTAAAGGGGCTTCTTTTGGGACCTTTTGGATTTTGCTGCACTGAAAAAATGGGTGCAGATTGGTTTTAAAGAAGCAGAACATGGATTGGCTTGGAACTGCAGAATCAGTATGTTGTGTTGATGGGAATCTGAGACAGTCAACAAAATACACTTGAGTATTTTTGATTTGGGGTTTTTTCCATTGAGCAGGCCTACGTTGACTACCTTTCACAACAGAGTTCCATCACTGTAGTGAAACATGAACTATCTGACGGAAATACTAGTTGCAAATACATGTGTACTTTGTTCTCCAATTACACTTCAGTTCATCTGTTGTGTCATTGAGAAAAGGCAGCCTTGACATTATAGTTAATATTTTACCCAGGGTGACTCTGGTAAAACAGAAGGCTGAATATAATTGAGCCTTTGAGAACAACATCAGAATTATATTTGTAGTATAATAAATATACAGTCATCGTTTTTCTCAGAACCACAGGAAATTAATTGTTCATTTTTCCTGGCATAGTAGGATGTGGACACTAAATTTTCTTACTTTGATTAAAGACAAGAGTTGCTGCCCACAGCCAAGTACAAATGAGGATACAAAGAAAATAAAGCATTATTGGAAAAGAACTATAGCATGAGATGGTGAACGTGTCTAGTAGCTCATGCCAACAAAATTGAGTGTTTGTAATGGTAAAAAGTTATTCCAGGATAATGTTTACAGAATGGGCTAAATTGCCTTGAATTCCTACTGAGGGCAAAAAATGCTATAGGAGTATTATCAACAGGGGAATTAGAGTCAGTGTCGTCAATATATAGGTATACCAGTCTGCCTTTGTGTTTCTGTCAGACAGGATGCATAATGATGATCAGATACAAAGGAACACATGACGTAAAAGAGAGAATATCTTCAAAAGGAGATCTACATTTTCTCCTTTCGACTATATCTGAGACCATTCTACAACATAAATTCCAATAATAATAAATACATTTGCTACGCAATAACAAGATTCATTCATTAGGCAAATCCCTTGTAACACGATGTACAAATGCATATTTTAAGTGAAAAAATCATTTTAAAATATTCAATGTTTTGGTTGAGCGTGAGAATGAAATTAATTTTCTAAAACCAAAGAACTTCACTAAGCTGTATATCAACAATGAAATTCAATTTTGTGTTAGGTGCAAATCCTACTTTGACAAAATATGAAAAAAAAAAACGCTCACTAACCTTATTTTCCCACATAGGGAGTTTTTTTAGCTTGTTCTTAAAACTTTTCAGATATCATGTTATTTTGATTTCTCCCAAAACTGGATCCTCAGATCCTATCCCCTTCTAATTCCTGAATTTGATCCAGTCTCCAATATTTGGGATTCAGGTCAGATCCAAACCTAGAAAAGACCTATTTTCCAGCTCTGCTTTGGAGATCATAAAGTCATAGAATATTAGGGCTGGAAGGGATCTCATGAGGTCATCTAGTCCAACCTCCTGTTAAAAGCAGGACTAAAGAGTCACTTGACCCTGACATGATTCAAACAAGCAGCCTTCTGATCTGGAATCATTCACACTACCATTGCACCAGAAGGTCCTACATGAAAATGGCAGAAACGGGTGTAAAGCATATTGGTCATTGCTTCATAGGCGAACATAAAAGACCTACCATAGATAGTATGACCAGAAGGGACCATTGCTATTATCTAACCCAGTGGGTCTCAACTAGCAGTCCTTGTACCCCAGGATTATGCAAAGAATTTCTGCATCATCTCATCTGTATATTTGCTTAGTTTTACAACTAGCCAGGGGGGGGTTTGAGCCGGTAGGCACCGATACCACGTACCGGAACCTATTTTTCCCTGGTCGGCCCCGCTGCTCAGCTAGGGGCCGGGGTCAGCAGAACAGGACAGGGAAAGGAGAGCGTCTCCTTTCCCCTGCTGACCCCACCCCCAAGCTGGGCAGCGTGGCCGGCAGGGGACAGGAGCCGTGGCCGCGGGCCAGAATCCAGCCCGCCAGGGCCTGGAATCCAGCCTGCAGATGCATAGGAGCTGCGGCCAGGCTGCAGCTTTTTCAAATCTCCCGCCCTAAGCATGCTCAGATGCGTGGCTCAGGGTGGGAGCGGCCTGGTCAGGGAGCAACTCTGGCTGCCCCTGCAGCTGTGGCCAGGTATGGGGGAGGGGGCCAGGGAGTCAGGGAATGGCAGGTGGGGGGCCGAGAGGAGATGGAAGGAGCCCAGGGGGGTCCAAGAGGAGCTGGGAAGGGGCCTAGGGGCCCAAGAGGAGCGCAGAAGGGGCTTCAGGGGGACCCAAAAAGAGGGGAAAGGGGCCTGAGCGGGGACCAAAAAGGAGGGGGAAGGGGCCTGGGCAAGGGGGCCAAGAGGAGCGGGGAAGGAGCCTAGGGGGGGCCAAGAGAAGCAGGGAAGGAGCTGGCGGGGGGAAATCAGGGAGCTGGCAGGGGGGGCGGGAGTTTGGAGAGGCCCCGGGGGGGTGGCGGTGGGGGAGTGTCCTGACTCCCGCCCCCCCCCCCCCCCCCCCGCCCGCGGCCGCGCCCTGACACCTTTTTTTCTTTTAACAACAAGCTACGTGAAAAGCAAAGCGAAGTCCACACAAACTAAAACATACAAAAAATGAATTTTCTCCTGCTCTCTATACGACGCATGAAATGTAAGTATAATATTGATACGCCAGTGAATTAATTTTATAATTATAAGGCAGTATTCTATGACTCTTTTATATTTTTATTTCTGATTTTGTAAGTAATTAGTTTTTACATGAGGTGAAAATTTGGGTACACAAGACGAATCAGACTCGTGAAAGAAGTACAGTACCCTGGAAAGGTTGAGTCTCACTGATCTACTCTGACTTCTGTATAACACAAACCATACATCACTGAATTAATTCCTGCTTCCAATCCAAAAGCTCTGGCTGAACTAGAGCATATCATAAAAAAAAAATCCAGTTCTGATTTTCAAATTGCCAGGGATGGGGAACCTATCTTGTAGAGCTATTCCAAAAACTGATCCCTGTGGCTTAGTACACACTGATTAGCATCTTCCTGAACTACTTTTGGAATGGAAAATATTTCATCAGGATATATTGACTATATAATTTGGTTTTTTCCCCAAAACAGAACACAAACATTTATTGAACACTTTTGCCTTTTCTACATTACAGACAATTCTATCATTTCCAATAGTAATAGATGAATGCCATTGTTAGGATTCTTTTAGTTTCTAATATACTTTATAAAACACCTTTTTATTTTCCTTATCTCTTCAGGCCATACATTGTTTCGTGTGACCTTTTGCTTCCTTTATCTATTTTCTACAATTCCTAGTTTCTGAATTATACTCATTAATATCAACTTCCCCTTCCCTCCATTTTTATATATATTATTTTATAGCCACTTTTGTTTCTCTTCTAAGACTGTTTGGTTATTAATCAGTCTGGCCTTCTTTCTCTATTATGAACTTATGAAGTATTCCTTCTTGCCTCACCCTTTACGTGTTGTTTATTTTCATAGTTTGTGAGGTCTTCAGATATAGGACTGTCGCCTGTTGACATTAAAAAAGTAGATTAACATAAACCAGTTTGCATCAATCTTGTAGAGCATGTTGACAAATTCCAGAGGAGTAGCCATGTTAGTCTGGGTCAGCAAAACAAACAAGGAGTCCTGTGGCAAAATAAATTCATTAGTCTTTAAAAGTGTCATAGGATTCCTTGTTTGTCTTGTAGAGCATGTATTTACACTTACATTTGTCTCCCATTGCTGTACGCACCCCATTATGATGAGCAGTGTTGAGCCACAAACAACGTACAGTGTTAACACAACATGACTGCAGACATTGCATTACCTATGATGACCCTGGCAGTCCTCCAATAGCTGTCCAACAATGCCTGACACTGGCCGCTCTGGTTACAGCTCTGAACTCCACTGCATAGGGGACATATAGATTAGAAGGCCTCCTTCCCATTTATATCCCTCCAAATTTTGTATGCCTTTTTCTGATTATCCAGCATGGCAAGAACATGTAGCAGCTCTCTATTGTTGGAAGCAACTGGCCAGCTGACCATGCCAACTATGTACTCCATATGTGCTCTAGCTCAGTGGTTTTTAAACTTTTTGCCTCAGGACCCGGTTGAAAAAAATCATTTATGCTCGCAACCCAACAATGACATCTTTGAGCAATGCATTCCAGTCTTCCAGTGGCAGCAGTAGGGGCACCATGACCCAGTACCTGTGGGTCTGCAACCCAGTACTGGGTCCCAACCCGTAGTTTGAAAACCAGCGTGAAGTAGACAGGAGGCTGTAGACTGTACATTGCAAACAGACTTGAGAAAGAAGGAGAGGAGAGGAAAAAGGCACAGGAAAAGGAAAGGAGATGCAGCAGGACATAATGGGTCTTCTCCAGCGGCAAACACAGATGCTGCAGACTCTTATGGACCTACAGGTTCAACGGCCATGCTTGATGGCCACTGCAGGCCATGCAGAACCCTATTTCAGTGCCTCCCTACATCCCTCATAAACATTCCATGTGGTATCAGGGGCCTCATCCCTACCACTATCACTGTATCCTTGAGGACATTCAAGACAACCACAGCTTCCCATACTCACACCTGTGAGAGCTATAGCTTGCATATGTATAGCTAAAACAGATATGAATGTGCTTTGCACTTCATAATAAATTAATAGAACAGAAGTTATGTTTTTATGTATTTGCTTCAAAATTGCACGGATTTTTCCTTTCACTGATTTTGTTACAGAACAAACTTATACTATTTGAAACATAATTCACCTTTATTAGTTCACAACATATGCGGCAGAGTGCCTAGCAGTTCTGAAAGCAACTAATTACTTGTCACTGTACAATGTGACAACTCATAGGATCTTTCAAAGCCTCTGTGAACTGTATAGCTCCACGCTGATAGCCCTCATGTCTAGCTATTCAAACTCAGCATGCAGCCACTCAACCTCCACCCTAGCAGCAACTTTTCCCCCTTTGTTTCACAGATATTACGCGAGGACAGAGAAGGCAGCTATAACCATTGGGATCTTTTTCCCACTGAAGTCCATTGTGAGTAAACAATGCCTGCATCCCTTCAATCAACCAAAAGCACATTCAATTGTCAATCTCCACCTGCTAAGCTAGTAGTTGGATCTTTCCAGGGTGCTGCTGAGGTGGCCGGTGTACATCTTTGTAACCCAAGGAAGCTAGGCCACTGTTGGCATTTCAACATTCCCAATTATATTCTGCCGGTCAGGAAAGAAAGTCTATGCTTGCAGCTTTCTGAACAGTCATGTGAGCATCAGGCATCTTCCCTGACCAGCTCACACTGGTGTCAATGAACCATCCCCAGTGATTCACCAGTGCTTGCATAACCATGAATAAAAGACCTTTCTGTTAATGTACTTGATGGCAAGGTAGTCTAGTCTAGTGCCAGAATAGGGATATATGTGCCTTCTATTGCTCCATTATGCTTCAGGAACCCCATTACAGCAAATCCAACTGCTGTGCCCTGCACATTGCCCTGAATTACAGTTCTACATAGCAGGAAGCAAATAATGGCCCTTGCATACCCCCTGCAGAGGATTTTCCAACTCCAAAATGATTTTCCACTGACAATAGCAATCTACCACTGCAAGATTCCACAGTAAAATCGCCCCTCACTTCGCCATTCTCAATGCAGCCCTCATTTTGGTGTTCCTACTGACGCAAGCTGCACACACAGACCCAGGAATGTGGTCCTGAGCATCCGAAAGTTCTGCAGCCACTGTTCATCACCCCAAAACTGCATTACAATGCAATCCCACCAGGCAATGCTCATTATTTGGGCACAGAAATTGCGCTTCGCCATCTGCAGCTGCTCTGTGAATACCACCAACCTTGAATTGGTTCTCAGCAATCTGTCCCTCATAAAATCATCATGTTCCCCACTGATTCATTTTTTCTCACAGTTCTGCAAATACCAGAGGATTGTGTATCTGGTGGATGCAACATTTATGACCCTTCAGAGCTGTGTTGGCTCCGTGCTTCTGTTAGAGATGATGGACAGTGAGGAGGTTTGTGCAGGTTTATCAGATTTTGAAAAAAGACACAAACATTAAAAAATATAGATGATGCTATTGGGACGGAGACAGCTGAATGCTGGGAAATTGATCCCTTTCTCCCTGTTACCCCTGTGCAACTCATTTCAGCCACATCATGCATTACCAAAACTTCCCCCGGACATGGGTGGGTTGCACACTGGGATATCTATCCATGGTGCCCTGTACTATGCATCTGTACAAGCATTCCTGGTGAATACATGCACCACAGACACAAGGAGCCAAATCTGCACACACACGCACAAGCGAAATGCTAACTGGACCAGCTTTATGCCGATGTAAATTGCATGGGTCAAAGTTTGTATTGTAGACTTGGCCTGAGTTTCTCTGAAAAGAGCCTATCATATTGTACATATTAGCATAACCAAAGTAATAAATAATAATAAAGAGACAATTCTGTGGGTTCCAGACACAGTGGGAACTTTTTTTTTAAAGGCTGTTTAATGGTCCTTTCTGCCAGGGACAAGAAACAGAAGTTCCAGAAAATTCTGGGAAAGCCCCTACACACTTAATTAACAGCCTGGTTTTACAAATTCAGTAATATATACACATCACAAACATGCCCACAAATACAAAAGGTTTGCATTTGAGGGACTTGGGGAAAAGAAATTAGGTGCATTTGGAGTACCTGAAAAACACAGAAGTAGCAACAGATGTAGAGGTGGCAGCTCTGGATGGAGCTGAGGTCACCAAAGATGTCTGGATATAGACCGTGCTCCAAATCCATGACTATTTTACCCAGGATGCAGCACAGGTGATGTGCACCCACTCATGGACAATGCTTCTAAAACACCACCACTGCTTTCTTGACCAAAGGAAAGAAGGACCTTAATACAATAAAACAATACGATATTGAGGGTTGGGGCTGAGCCCAATTTCAACTCAGTGGCAATGGAAACATGCTGGAGAGGGAAGCTGATCATATCTCTGAACCTGGCAGCCATGTTGGACAAGATGAGAAGTCCCTTCGAAACAGCTTGGACTTGAAAGATTTGTGTGATGCTCAGGAACACAAGGAATCTGCAGAGAATAGGGCCTCTAAGGCTGTGCCTACACTGAAATAAAATACTTGTGGCTTGCCTGTGTCAGCTGACTCGAGCTCCCGGGGCTCAAGCTGTGGGGCTATAAAATTGCAGTGTTGACGTTTGGCTGGATACGGAAGTGTTGTGTTATGGGATGGAATCAGCTGCATGCTGGGAACATGCAGTCCCTGGAGAACCCCATTCTGGTATAGCAAAACAATGTGAAAGTCCTGTAAAAAAATCAGGGAAGCTACACCAGTTGACACAAGTGGAGGCTCTTGCAGTAGCAGTCCTTCGCCATTCTAACCTGGCAGAACTTGACACAGAACTTGCAGAGACATAGATGACCATACAACGTGCAGGACACTGAAGAATCAGACCTCTGGTATAATTCCACTGGAATATAAACACACATATCTTCTATTGGGAACAGGTAAATCTTCTGCTGGAATAAAGGGTACTATGCCAGGCAGAAGAAGATGATGGTTCCTAATTGCAGGGGTTAAATATTCAGATGATCATTGGGAGACAGTGTTTTAGTGGTAGTTCCTCTCACTGATTCAACAAACTGACCACAGAAAAACAACTTAAAATCTCCGTTTTAAAAAGACATTGGAGAGGAGAGCTGCACAGGCAATTGGCTGGACAGGAATCTGTTGTAGATACGGCTGCACAGTGGAAGCTAGCTTCTTCTAAGAAATAGATAGCGGAAGTGAGAAATGTAGAGCACCTCATATACATGCAATTTATTGTAGTCAAGTTCCAATTCAAAGCCTTTAGGCATTTCCTTGCCAAGGCTCATCTAGGGCATTATAACCTTTGCTAAGCAGAAGTACTATAGCTGGTGATTTTAAAAAAAGATTACAAGTATATTTGGGGCACAGAGTTTAGAATGAAAAGGAACAAAATTGCCCAGAGCTCTAACAGTTAATTTAATGTATTGTATGGAGCCATTCTTCTTTGGTCTAGACCAAGGGTGCACAACCTTTTTTGGCCAAGGGCCAAATTGCATTTTATAAGGCCACTCGAGGGCCACAAATGCAATGTGCGAGGAAGAGCGGGTCACGGCTCCACTCCCAGAGGGCCGCACAGAACGTGCTCGTGGGCGGAATGTGGCCCAGGGGCCACAGGTTGTGCACCTCTGGTCTAGATGGATAAATTGTTGTGATTCCCACCAAAAATTAAGTTACATTTTGTACAGACTTTACCCATCACATTATAGAATTTAGAACACCAGCCACCCATTTGCCAAAGTAAAAGCCATGGGAAAAATCCATCTACTTCTGCAAACTTGTCCTCATTTGACCAAATTTTCTGTGTGACACAATTGATTAATGCACCAGCCCTTCACATTTGAAGAACCTGGTTTAAATCTGGCTTCATAGAAATGAGTCCGATGGTCTAAATTTAGCCTCTAGTAAATGTTTAGCCACATAAAAAAGAATCCTCCTCGTATAATTATGCACATACCAGTGTAATTGGCAGACCCTACTCAGGAGAAGCCCAGGACTGGCATAGCAGGGGTAGTGAAGGTCAGTATGAGGGGGACTGGCAAATGAAAGTTAAAAAACACAATAGTGCCTGCACTATGCCTGGTTTTCACCAGAGCCATCATTTTCCCTTCACTTTACCTTTTTATCCCTGAATTTTCAAAGCAGAGCATGGTTATTCAGCCACATAGCCGGTTCTGTTCAACATCTTCATTAATGACCTCAATGATGCGATAGATTGCATGCTTAGTAAGTTCATGGATGACACCAAGTTGGGGGGAATGGTAGACATGCTGGAGGGCAGGGACAGGATTCAGGGAGACTTAGACAAATTGGAACACTGGGCCAAAAGAAATCTCATGAGGTTCAACAAGGACAAGTGCAAAGTCCTGCACTTAGGATGGAAAAATCCCATGCACTACTACAGACTGGGGACCCATTGGCTAAGTATCAGCGCTGTAGAAAAGGACCTCAGGGTTATGGTGGGCGGGAAGCTGGATATGAGCCAACAGTGTGCTCTTGTTGCCAAAAAGGCCAATGGCATATTGGGCTGCATCAGTAGGAATGTTGCCAGCACATCGAGGGATGTGATTATTCCCCTCTATTCGGCACTGGTGAGGCCACATCTGGAATACTGTGTCCAGTTTTGGGCTCCTCACTACAGGAAGGATATGGACAAATTACAAAGAGTCCACCAGAGGGCAATGAAAATGATTAGGGGGCTGGGGCATATGACTTATGAGGAGAGACTGAAGGAACTAGGCTTATTTAGTCTACAGAAGAGAAGACTGAGGGGGGATTTATAGCAACCTTCAACTGCTTGAAGGGTGCTCCAAAGAGGAGGGAGCTAGGCTGTTCTCAGTAGTTACAGAGGACAGAACAAGGAGCAATGGTTTCAAGTTACAGCTGGGGAGGTCGAAGTTGGATATTAGGAAAAACTTTCTCACTACTAGCGTGGTGAAGCATTGGAATGGCTTGCCTAGAGAGGTGGTGGAATCTCCATCTTTGGAAACATTTACGGCCCAGTTAGACAAAATCCTGGCTGGGATGATTTAGTGGGAGTGGTCCTGCTTTTAGCAGTGGGTTGGACTAGATGACCTCATGAGGTCCCTTCCAGCTCTAAGATTCTATGATTCTATAAGTATTCCGAGTATTCTCTTTGAACAGTACAACATGTGTCTGCTCAAAAAACTATTCTGTTTATTTTCAGCAAAAACTACAAAGCAAAGCATGGTCTTTATTCACTTAGTCCAAAAGTCAAAGGATACAAAAAGTACAAGGGAAAAGTAATTAGATTGTAATATGAGCTTTGGTGTTTGGTGGAAAGATACTGATATCACTTAATTTATGTTAGAAAGAAGCCATGCCAGTTATTGACAGCTGTGATTTTCAAGTGTTGATACTCATCCTTAGTCATCATTTTTGTCACAGTTATTTACGCTCTGAAATACTCTCAGACTTTACTCAGTCATCGACCATTGATTGCAGTGGAAGCTCTGCCAGAGTAAAAGCTGGATATACACAGAAGGCCATCTTCTGAAAACTTTTCTCACACTGGGCAACACCTGAGTGGTCCTACCGAAGTAAATTGGACTATTTACGAAGGAAGGTACTGCTCAGAGGGCTGCACCACTCCAAGTAAGCAGTAAACAGAGCTGCCTCAAGAGCAGGGCAAGGGCAAACTGTGACTCTGTGTCACAGTCCAGATCCTGTTTCCCTCTTGTTGCATGGGGAAACTAATCTGCCCCAGTCCTTTCCATGACATAGCCTACTTTCCCATCTAAAGCTATCTCAGACTGTGCTGGTCAGCAGAGGATGTGAAGGTGAGGTGGGCAGAGCCACCAGTAGTTTCTGCCCCCTACCACACTGGGTCTGTCAATGGGGGCAGCATAAGTGAAGGAGTAAAAGATCTCCTTGTTCCTTTTTGGAGGTGTACAGCAGGGGTCACAATTGAGCCTAGAATAAGAAAGGTGTTCAGAATTCCCTATCACTGTAATTTCCTAGTTCCATTGTTTCTGTTGCCCATGTTACCCATTTCCAGATGCTGGTATTACTTATGACACTTGTATGTGCAATTGCCACCAACTCTGTCCATTTCTATCTTCCTTATTTCTATTACTACTTCCACTTCTACTATTTCTCTTGTACATAAAGATACTCTAGATTCAGTTATTTCTGACTGTTGCCAGTTTCCTCTTCTCATTTTGTTGTTTCAAGATACTTCGAGCTCTGCATGCAGTTTCTATTCCACATCAATGTCCTTTCTTGGTGGCACTGTTTCTACTGTAGCTACTATGGCTCTGGACAGAAAAAAACAGATGAGAAAAAGATGTAAGAAATTGACAAGTTGATATAATTTTCTTGGCACAAAATGAGATTTTGACAACAAACAAATTTTATTATTATTATTATTTGTCAAATGAAATAAATTCCAAAAGTAAATTTTCTTATTTGGAATTGTGGAGGAAATTCCAATTTTCAGTGTTTTACTTTTTGATCCTGTAGGGTGGAGGGAGAGAGGAAGGAGAGAAAGGGGTTAATTTTTTTAAAAGTGAGAGTTTTTCATTAAAAGTAATCAAAAAATCAGAATGTATTTCATTTAGAAAATTTTCCATCAAAAATACAAATTTTGTTAAATATTTCAATAGAAATGAAAAATCTCTACATTTAAAAAAATATTAAACCATCTCTACCTACATCTAAAGGCATAGAAATGTTAATAAGTATGTGGCATGTTATAAGTAGAATATCAAAATAGTTCATCAACAGTGCATAGTAAATATGCATTTTACTTGGGTGCCAGCCACGTACGTAGAATACAGGCACAAAACATACCTTGTTAATCCTCACAGAAAAGATTTATAGGTAAATTATGCTTAATCTATGTATACAAACTCACACACATGTGCACACAACATGGAAAAAGGAGGAGCAGCTCCAAAGAGTTTTGTTCTTTAATGTACTTAAAGAAAAATTGTTAAAAAATATGAATGCATATCTTTGAAAATATTGCTGCCAAAACAAACTGCTACCTCCATAGAATGTGTCAAGGAACAGTTGTATTGGAGAGGGGACCAAGGAATAATCTGCAGAATCTGCCCCATTTTTCTGTGATCACCAGTCAAGTAACAATAGAATCTTAGGGCTGCAAGGGACCTCATGAGGTCATCTAATCCAACCCCCTGCTAAAAGCAGGACCACTCCCACTAAGTCATCCCAGCCAGGGTTTTGTCTAACCAGATCTTAAATATTTCCAAAGACGTTAAATGTTTCCAAAGAGATTCCACCACCTCCCTAGGTAGCCCATTCCAATGCTTCACCATCCTCCTAATGAGAAAGCTTTTCCTAATATCCAACCTCAACCTCCCCAGCTGTAATTTGAAACCATTGCTCCTTATTCTGTCCTCTGTTACTACCGAGAACAGTCTAGCTCCCTCCTCTTTGGAGCAACCCTTCAAGTAGTTGAAGGTTGCTATCAAATCCCCCCTCAGTCTTCTCTTCTATAGACTAAATAAGCGTAGTTCCTTCAGTCTCTCCTAAGTCATGTGCCCCAGCCCCCTAATCATTTTTGTTGCCCTCCGCTGGACTCTTTCTAATTTGTCCACATCCTTTCTGTAGTGGGGAGCCCAAAACTGGCCTGACCAGTGCCGAATAGATGGGAATAATCACATCCCTCGATCTGCCGGCAATACTCCTACTGATGCAGCCTAATATGCCATTGGCCTTTTTGGCAACAAGAGCACACGGCCGACTCATATCCAGCTTCCCATCCACCTTAATCCCCAGCTCCTTTTCTACAGCGCTGCTACTTAGCCAATCAGTCCCCAGCCTGTGGCAGTACATGGGATTTTTCCATCTTAAGTACAGGACTTTGCACTTGTCCTTGTTGATCCTGTGATCTGGAAACTTCTGCTAATTGTCCATAGAATGCCTCATCCATCTCCTCCTTCTGGTCTGATGGTCTATAGCAGATACCCCGCACAACTTCCCCTTTGTTGCATTCTCCTCTAAACTTAACCCAGAGACTTTCAACAGGCTTGGATCCACTTTCATAGTGGAGCTCTGAGCAGTCATACAGCTCTTTTATATACAGCGCTACTCCTCCACCTCTTCTTCCCTGTCTGTCCTTCCTGAACAATTTATACCCATCCATGGCAGTGCTCCAGTCATGCAAGCTATCCTACCACATCTCTGTTATTCCAATTACATCATAGCTCCTTGTCTGTGCCAGTACTACCAATTCTTCCTGCTTGTTTCCCAGGCTCCTCGCATTTGTGTACAGGCACCTAAGATACCGGGCCCATTGCCCTACTTTGCCCCGTCAATTGTCTCTCCTGTTGCATCTTCCTCCTTGCATTTTCTTTATTAAAATATTTTACTATTTTCATTAATCCACGTATTGTCTGCAAACAGCACAAAGTAAAAAAAAAAATCAACTACCTACTATATTCCTACACTGGGAAACAACATTCGTTAAAATAAATCCATGGAGCTAATGATAAACTAGGTCTTCAAAAAGAATATGTGAAGAAAAAAAATCCATAAATACAGGCTTAAATTCATTTCAGATTTTTTTGATATTACATTTGTGTGAAAAGATATTTGCTAATAAATGTTCAGTTCAAATTTGTGTTGCTGAAGCTGTTTCTACATCTTTAAACACTTGGAGAGGTTTATTCTTGGCCAGCAATTCAAATCATACATCATACCAGAGCTTTGCATAAACAATGATCAGAACAGACTGGAAGAGTAATCAGGAAATGGCTAAACAACAGAAAGAAAGGATAATGATGAAATGTTGATTTGCCCCTGTGTGGCAAGCTTAAGGAACCTGTACAGAGCGGATGTCACTTTTTTTTTTTTTTAATCAACGCATGTACCAGAATTTGTATTTGGCAAACACTGCTTAACTGCTGCTGTTTTTCATGAAGTCAATGAAGACCGAGTTAGATAATGAGCTGGCATGCACTTTTGAAATGTTTACTGTGTTCCTTAAAGTAAGGGGACATGCTGGTTCTTAAACTAATTTGGGTTTTTGTTGTTCCTCCCCAGACTGCCACCTCCGCCCCTTCTCCCTTGTGTTTGGAATAAACAAAAACTATTTTTTAAAACCTACCAAAAGATTTGGTTTTACAATTGTAGATTCAGTAGTTTCCAAATGGCAAACAATTAGTTCATGTCAATAGCCATACTCATTTCATTTGGTTTTTCTATCATTAACACTGAAAGAAAAAAATACCTAAAATCTGTCTACTCCAGGGTAAATGTAGCAGAAATATACTGTGTGAACGATAACAGCTTCCACAAACAATGTAGTCTTTTACTTCTGCTTTTTGGGGGGGGCAAAAGATGGTAGCAGCAATTTGCTGTTAAGAGGCAGCTATTGCCCCAGCTTTCAGGGGGGGTTAGATATGGAAATTTCCCACCTTTTGTTAACTTGGAATTTGATTTGAAAATTAAGTTTTTAATTAAAATTGGCATTTCCCAGCTTCATGCTGGTATTCACTATCATGTTAAACAGTGAGATCATTTGTAATTCCAGCAGTATACGGTCCCATTGTCTGAGGTGATAAACCAGTCCCCACACCACTTTCCTCACGACAAATCCTGCAACCTGTACTCAAGACATGAACCAGATCCCCTCGTAGTGTATATGAGATTTGCCAGTTTGAGGAGTAAGCAAAGACTGCAGAATTTGTTTTGTTTTGACAAGAATCTATAGGGCTCAGAAGTTAATATTTGTAAAGTTTTATTTAGAGATCAAAGTTCCTGTAGAAAGTTCTTGACAAAGTCTACTCTATGTCACTTGCCTTCAATATATCTACATATGTGAGAATACTCAGATAAACCATAGTGATGAGCAGCGTATAAGAACCTACTATGATTGCATTTTTAAAATCCATTCTGTCTTTGAAAGATTCTAACTTTTGTTTGTTTGTTTGTTTTGACAATCTGCTGCTGGAAACAACAATCCCTCTAACACCAGAATGAACTTTTAAATGTGAAACCACTGTAGATGGATTAGATACTCATAGTTAATGAAGCAAAATGTGTCCTATGCTATTAACAGATATTATGTAACAGACAATGCTGCTTACCTCATTTTCTTGTACACCCATTTTTTGAATAAAAATCCCTTTGAGACATAACGGAGCTTCCATTTTATTCTGGTTTGGCGGTTCCGAGTTAAGCATGCAATCAGCCTCCACTGAAGACAGTGGCAAAATTCACATTGACTTCATTAGGTGGGAAATCATAGCCTATGGATGAAAGAGTTTTTCACAAATAGCTTTATTTTGAGCTTTTTCTTCTTTTTTTTTTTTTTCCAGGGTGGTGCTTTAGAGAAAAGAAGATTAATCAGTCGCTTACAGTTTCACATACTCTGATTAGTTCCAAAGGGGTAACCATGTTAGTCTAGTTCAGCAAAACAAACAAGGAGTCCTGTAGCACTTTTAAAGACTAACAAATTTATTTATCGCATGAGCTTTCACGGGAGAAAATCTCACTTCATCAGACACTTTGAAGATCATGCAATAAATAAATGTGTTAGTCTTTAAAAATGCCACAGGACTCTTTATTTGTTTTGACGCACTCTGATTTTTTTGTTTAAAAAACAGTACTGCTGTCCTTTTAAAAAGCAAATGACATGTGCCATGCGAAGAACTCTAAATAAGAATTCATTCCACATGCCAATGTAAGAAAGAGAAGATTCAATATATGTACAGATTTTGATGAAGATGCTGAATTAAAGCGAATGGCTAGCTACCAGTGATTTCACTGTTTAGCCAGTCCAGCGGCTCTGGGTTTTTGACAGTCCAGTGAACAACCAACTTTATCAAAAGGAAATTATAGGCTACATATCCCACAAATAGCAAGCCAGGGCCCAAACAAAGGACAAATTCATGTATTCATATAAAATAAAATTCTATGTATAAATTAAGGTAGCTACTAAAACTAAACAATCTTTTAAGAAAAATCTGCTGCAGATGAGTAATCTCAGTGCGGGACTTCAGTACTCCTAAATCATTGCAGATTGATGTTTCAGCAGAAGTGAATCAGTGTTTCTGGACTTCTAATGTTATTCCAAGAATAGGGAATGAAATGCATCTATAGACAACTGAACTGGGTCTCTGTACTCTGCCTCATGTCTTCTGGACTCCTGCACAGAACCACATCAGTTCTGCTGTGCTCAAAGCACTTTCTGGCCCTTCCTGGGGCAGAAGGATTTATTCATAAGGAGAAGATAATACTCAAGCTACTAAGATCTTGCTGAATTCTTTCGAGTCTGGTACTGAAAAAAGAAATGTACAGCTTTACTGAAAATATATACCTTGTATGGGTTACCCATACGGTCTATCCAGGTTTTGCACTGGGTTCTGTATACCGTGGGACAAGAGATTTGGAATTCAGTGAATGTCTTGACTCATGGTACACAGAACCCAGTGCGAAACCAAGATAGGTTCTTTTGGGAGTTGACCCTTCTTCAGTTTCCCCAAAAGCACTGGTGAGCAATTTTAAAAGAAACTCTCCAGGAAATTACAACCTTGATTGTGGAAATTCTCTCTACAGTGGACTCCTTGTTCCTTTGATTAACACTCCAGTTTATTCAGAACTGTACACCTTTATACACAGACTTGACTCAGCATACATGGCCTGTTGCAAAGACTTTATATTGGCTTCTTCCAGTAAAGATTTTGTGTTGATTTCAAAAGATACTGGTTATGACTTTAGAGGCAAGTTCATGGAGTCATATAATGCTTTTCTTTGGTGCTTGGGTCTCACTTCCTCCCACTGCTCTGAGCAGCTGTTTTTTTCCCTTTCATTATTTAACTTCAAGTTCTCAGAAACAGGCCTTCTTTGGATCCTTACTTGTTCTCCTATACTGGCAAGTCCTGCACTAGGATTATTCACATGCAGCAGATTTTTAACTCTTTTCCTTCTGATCTCAGAAAATTTGAAATTCTCTCTGCTGCCCAGTCAAGATTACTTTATCTTTCTCATATTAACTCATTATTCCTTTCATTTTGGTCATCAAGACACCCCATGTGATATCAATTGTCACTGCCTGGCTATGTATTTCATAGAAGAAAACATTGGGACTTTTCAGGATCCCATTACACTACCTGCCGCATTTTTGTAAGATATCTTATTCAGCTGCGCTGTCTTTTACATCTCAGCAAACAAAACATATATATTGCAAAAATAAAACTATGTTAAAATGGAACTCAAGGCTGAAAAAAGTATCAGGGACTTAAAAGTACTACAGGGGTGTTCAGTTTGTCCCCATAACTCTGAATTTTCTGGATTTAATTTACAAGAAATCCAACTATATTAAAGTAAGGAAATGTTCCGATAAGGAACCCAAACAACTTAAACTCAACCCTTTAGTGACTCTGTGCCATTATGATTAATATTCATAGTCCCAGATTAGATAAATGGATTTCTGAAGGCAATTTTCTCTCATATCACTTATCCCACTTAATGTAACCATAGAGAGCTTCATCCCATCCCCAAGCCTCACAAGCCAAGCATAAAATTAGAGAGGACCAAGCAGTTCATCGGAAGCCATTGAAACTCATAGTACACAGGGGAAAATTATAACAGATGCTAGACAGGCAATATCTACTGTGGAGTCTTATGCTGGATACCAGGTAGTTCCCAGCAAGTGTGTCTGATCTATGGGCAATCACAAACTTGGTAGACATTGGTGAGCATGAGATCCCCCCTTTCATTCAGACTAAATGTGGGAGCAGTTAAATATCCATATGTCAAATGACAATGACAGAAATCATGGCCCAAGAACAGAAGCCACCATCCAAATCATGGATTACTGTAGCATGGTAAACCTGGAGTACCAGTTGAGCCATGTAATCTGAGAGGTTTTCCCTGGGGTCTGAATGCACATGTGCAGTGGCCGGATATTGTTTGAAGGAGCCATGCATGTGTGTGAGTCAGAAGCAGTCAAAAGCAAAGAGCCACAAGGAAAGTAAACAGGCAAGCCAAGAGGCAACAAGTGAAGTATTTTGTAGCGTGGCCCTGGAGAAAGCCAAGAGAGCTTTTTGGGTAGAGTGTTGGATGGTAAGAAGTCTGGAGTGGTGAGCAAAGAAACTGTCTTCTGTTTGATTTCTGCTGTGTTCACAGAATCAGGAATTTGTCTTCACTATTTGTAAACCTGCAGGATTGTATCTAAAAAACCTCCTAATCTATCAGACATTTCTGCTCCTAATGGAAGCAACCTGTAAAATCCTGAATAATGGTAACTGTTTGAGCTAAAAGGAGGTAATGTGAAGGAGGGGAGAATTTGGGGCCTCTATATTGCAATTGGTTGTGTCCAGGTGCACTGCTTTGCCTACGCTTGGAAATTAATGGGGGAAAGTGTGGGTACACAATCCATCTGTATGCAACAAATTGAGGACCCATGGCCTTTGTGATTAATAAGACTATTTGAACCTTTTTATCATATCTTGTATTGCAAAACTGATTTTCCTAATACCATGATTCCTGGCTCAACTTCTGTTGGTGAACGAGACAAGCTTTCAAGCTCCACAGACCTATTTTTCAGAATCTTCCCCAGCCTGGAAGAAGAGCTCTCTGGAGCTCAAAAGCCTGGCTTGTTAACCAAAAGAAGTTAGTCCAATAAAAGATATAACCTTGTCTCTCTCATACCCCTTAAGATCAACATAGCTACAAAAACATTGCAATCAATACAGTTACTGTCAAGTGGACTTTGCTGAAATTCAGGAACAACAGCTGAACATTTCCAATGATGGTTTTCTCTCTTTATCAACCACTACTGCTGTGAAATACAGCAGCACTACCTCTTTGTTCAATCATAGCAGACATACATCCAGAAGAACACCACCACTTAAGCCTGGTCAACATTGCCAGCGAAATTCGGCAGCAGTTGACAGGAGATATGCAAGCTATGTAGAATAGTTTGTGTATCTCCTGTTGACTTTCTAAATTCTAAATAGCACAGCACACCCAACGGCACAGTGTTAATCTTTATTGCTTTTGCGAGGGTGGATTTATTCAGGAGACTTTCTGATCGATTGAGCGGGTCTCCACTGCCACCCAATTGATCTCGCAAAATCAATCCAGTGACAAAAACAGTGCCGTTCTCAGCCTGTGCATGGCCCTAGTCCTTTTTGGTCTCAATACCCTAAGTGATGAAAAGAAAATCAGTGGGTCCTGTGAAAGAATTGTAAATTTTAATGGAACTTTAATAATAAATGAATGAATGGTGGCTTGGGAAATTTGTTGAGGAGAGGCATGAGGTGGGAAGAATCCAGCTGAAGTGAATAGGAACAGTGTTCATAGAATCATAGAATAATAGGGTTGGAAGGGACCTCACGAGGTCATCTAGTCCAACCCGCTGCTAAAAAGCAGGACCACTCCCCCTAAATCAACCCAGCCAGGGATTTGTCTAACCGAGCCTTAAAAATCTCCAAAGATGGAGATTCTACCACCTCCCTAGATAGCCCATTCCAATGCTTCACCACCCTCCTAGTGAGAAAGTTTTTCCTAATATCCAACCTTGACCTCCCCAGCTGTAATTTGAAACCAATGCTCCTTGTTCTGTCCTCTGTTACCAGCGAGAACAGCCTAGCTCCCTCCTCTTTGGAGCAACCCTTCAAGCAGTTGAAGGTTGCTATCAAATCTCCCCTCAGTCTTCTCTTCTGTAGACTAAATAAGCCTAGTTCCTTCAGTCTCTCCTCATAAGCCATGTGCCCCAGCCCCCTAATCATTTTTGTTGCCCTCCGCTGGACTCTTTCTAATTTGTCCACATCCTTTCTGTAGTGGGGAGCCCAAAACTGGACACAGTACTCCAGATGCAGCCTGATCAGTGTCAAATAGAGGGGAATTATCACATCCCTCGATCTGCTGGCAATACTCCTACTGATGCAGCCTAATATGCCATTGGCCTTTTTGGCAACAAGGGCACACTGTTGGCTCATATTCATCTTCCCGTCCACCATAACTCCCAGGTCCATTTCTACAGCGCTGCTACTTAGCTGATCGGTCCCCAGCCTGTAGCAGTGCATGGGATTTTTCCGTCCTAAGTGCAGGACTTTGCACTTGTCTTTGTTGAACCTCATGAGGTTTCTTTCAGCCCAGTGTTCCAATTTGTCCAAGTCTCTCTGGATCCTGTCCCTGCCCTCCAGAGTATCTACCATTCCCCACAACTTGGTCTCACCCGCAAACTTACTAAGCACGCAGTCTATTCCATCATCAAGATCATTAATGAAGATGTTGAATAGAACCGGCCCCAGGACCGACCCCTGGGGCACTCCACTCGTTACCGGTTGCCAACCAGACATCGAGCCATTGATTCCTACCCACTGAGCCCGTTGATCTAACCAGTTTTCGATCCACCTTACGGTCCACTCGTCCAACCCATACTTCCTTAACTTGCCGACGAGAATGCTGTGGGAAACCGTATCAAAAGCCTTGCTAAAGTCAAGGTATATCACGTCAACGGCTCTTCCCGCATCCACAAATCCAGTCATCTCATCATAGAAGGAAATCAGGTTGGTCAGGCACGATTTGCCCTTGGTGAATCCATGTTGACTGTTCCTGATCACTCTATTTTCCTCCAAGTGTTTCAGGATGGATTCCTTGAGGACCTGCTCCATGATTTTCCCAGGGATTGAGGTGAGGCTGACCGGTCTGTAGTTCCCCGGATCCTCCTTTTTCCCTTTCTTAAAGATAGGTACTATATTTGCCTTTTTCCAATCCTCCGGGACCACCCCCGTTCGCCACGAGTTCTCAAAGATAATGGCCAGCGGCTCTGCAATCACTTCCCCCAACCCCCTCAGCACCCTCGGATGAAGTTCATCCGGCCCCATGGACTTGTGCACATCCAATTTCATTAAGTGTTCCCTAACCTGACTTTCCAACACCGAGGGCCACTCTTCTCTCCAGTCCGCGTTACCCCGTGTAGTAGCCTGGGAGCTGGCCCACCCTGTGAAGACTGAAGTAAAAAAAGCATTGAGTACTTCAGCCTTTTCCGCATCCTCCTCCACGAGGATGCCTGCCCCATTCAGTAAGGGACCTACACCACCTCTGATCCTTTTCTTGTTGCTGATATACTTATAGAACCCCTTTCTGTTATCCTTCACATCTCTTGCTAGCTGCAACTCCAATTGTCCTTTGGCCTTTCTGATTTTATCCCTGCAGTCCCGAGCAATATCTTTATATGCCTCCCTTGTCATCTGTCCAAGCTTCCACTTCTTGTAAGCTTCCCTTTTATGTTTCAGCTCCCCGCAGAGTTCCCTGCTAAGCCACGCTGGTCGCCGTCCACATTTGCTGTTCTTTCTGCACATCGGAATGTTATCTTCCTGTGCCTTTAACAGGGTTTCTTTAAAATACAGGCAGCTGTCTTGGACACCTTTCCCCTTCAGATCAGCTTCCCATGGGACCCTGCCCATCAGCTCCCTAAGGGAGCCAAAATCTGCTTTTCTGAAGTCCAGGGTGTGTGTTCTGCTTCTTTCCTTCCTTCCATTGATCAGGATCCTGAACTCTACCATCTCATGGTCGCTGCTGCCCAGGTTGCCATTTACTTCTACTTCCCCGATCAATTCTTCTCTGTTTGTGAGCAATAGGTCTAGAGGTGCAAGGCCCCTAGTTGGTTCCTCCAGCATTTGTACTAGGAAGTTGTCTTCAATATTCTCCAAAAACTTCCTGGATTGCCTGTGCACTGCTGTATTATCTTCCCAGCAGACATCAGGATAATTGAAGTCCCCCATAAGAACCAGGGCCTGCGACGATCTGGAAACTTCTGTTAGTTGTCCATAGAACGCCTCATCCACCTCCTCTTTCTGGTCTGGCGGTCTGTAGCAGACACCCACCACACCATCCCCCTTGTTGCATTCTCCCCTAAACTTAATCCACAAACTTTCAACCATCTTGTTTCCACTTTTATAGTGGAGCTCCGAGCAGTCATACAGCTCTTTTACATATAACGCTACTCCTCCCCCCCTTTTTCCCTGCCTGTCCTTCCTGAACAATTTATATCCATCCATGGCAGTCCTCCAGTCATGCAAGTTATCCCACCACGTTTCTGTTATTCCAATTATATCATAGTTCCTTGTCTGTGCCAGTACTACCAATTCTTCCTGCTTGTTTCCCAGGCTCCTCGCATTTGTGTACTGGCACCTAAGATACCGGGCCCATTGACCTACTTTGCCCTGTCAATTCTCCCTCCTGTCGCATCTTCCCCCTTGCAATTTCTTCCCATATAGGAGAAATTAACTGCTATGTCAAGGTAGCAGAATTTTGGTGGATAATCATGATGCAGAATTGCAAATCAACCTCTGAAGAACAGGTTTATAAAACACAGTGGCAGTTCAGTGGTAGTAAATTTCCACCAAGCACCTATTAACTTTTAAGACAAAGCTTTCAAGCATAACTAGGGATTCTGAGTGTTCAACCTGACACAACCTAAATGGATCTGAATCTCAAAGAATGGACACTTTCTGCAAATCAGGCTCCCCTTGAGGTGACCTCAAGGTGGGCACTCACTGGATATTTTTTAAGTTTGGCTCTCATTGGCTATGTCTACACTTGCACTTTTAAGTCGACAGTGTGTCTACACTTAAAATTAAAGTCGACTTAAAGGGGAACTTAGAAAGTCGACCTAGAGCGTCCACACTGGATGCTCTAAGTCGACTTTGTGGGGCTAGGGGGACCTTGGGTAGGTTTACAGTGGCAGGGGGGCACCCCTTGTGTGCAATGGGGCAAAGGGGGACAGGGATCCTGGCAGGGCATGTGGGCAGGGTGTGACACTGTCTGGATTTAGGGAAGCATTTATGATATTATTTTCTATGGATATCTCATAAATGCTATAATCCATAGGAACTATGTCATGTTTGGTATCAATAGAAAAGTAGTAATTTGCTGGGAATGATTATATAATTTATGTCTAGGAATTCTATTTCGATTAGAAGTTAAGAATTTGATGTTATATCCATACTTTAACTTATGTTAATACCGTTGTGTCCTTAATGTTTAGGAATGTGCCAGGTAAAGTCAACTTAATTTTCATTAAGTTGACTTTATTTTGCTTAAGTCAACTTAAGCAAGCTGCTTAAGTCGACTTAAGCAAAGTGTAGTGTAGATGCAGGGCACATTAAGTCAACTTGAGCCAAGCTTAAGTCGACTTAATTTACCAGTGTAGATGCAGCCATAGGTAGTCACTAAGTGAAGTAATATTACAATTCACGAAAGAGGAAGAAGGCTAGAGCAGAGAACGTAAGCAATTTTCACCAGGTCATTCAACCACTAGATGACAGATCTAGAAATAGAACTCAGGAGGGTGAATCTGGTCTGGTATAACCACTAGACAACATTCCCTCTCATTTAATTTAACGTTCTATATCAATAAGTATTTTTGAAACATTTAGCTGTGTGCTGAATAATACTTTCTTCAGATTCAAGCATAATTAATATTCTGAATATTGGGTTTCTCTCTTTCATAACCTCCTCTTAAGATAGCTGCAAAATATTGCTAATCTTTTTGTGTTACTAGTGTGTTTAGAAGGTCATGTAAGGTTATTGGTGGAAGGATTAAAAGATTTTCTTTATTCCAGAGCCCCTTTGTTCTAAGAAACCAAGGTCATTTAAAACAAGGATTTATTCAATCAAACCAGAACAAATCAACAGAGTACAGTTGCAGGAACCTGAAGCAAGAACACATCAGGCTAGCAAATTTACAAAATAAAGGTTCTCCAAAGTCACCAAGCCTCTGAGCTAAAGTTAATTTTAAAAATTCAGCTTCCCCATTGTTTTAAATCAGGGGTGACTAACATACGGCCACGAGCCACAGACCCTCTTCCATCCAGCCCATGACTGTGCTCTGAGGGACCACACGCTCCCTAACAGAGAGAGAGAGTGGCCTCACACACCCAGGGCTCCACAGTGCCGCGAGAGTGTCTGGTCTCGCGACATCACAGAGCGCTGGGTATGTGAGATTGCACTCTCTGAGACCACACTCTCTCCCTAACTCAGAGAGAGAGAGAGAGAGAGAGAGAGGTATCACAGAGCTCAGTCTCTCATACACAGCGCTCCACAATGCCACAAGAGTGCCCTAGTATTTCAATTTATAGTATGTATGGCCCACTTGAAGAACATTTAAGTCAAATCTGGCCCGCCATAGCAAATGCGTTTGATACCCTTGTTTTAAATTAAGGGCCACAACAGACTTTTTCTTAATTATTCGCTGATATTCTCTCACAAATGCCCTCTTAAAGCATCCAGGGTAAAGAATGGTAGTTGGCTAATAATTAACATGTCTGTCCGACACACTGAGCCAGACACTACTACCCAGACCCCAAGAAGATTGAAGCCTACAGCCTCTGGTTTCTGAGACCACTGCTTTAACCCCAAGCTATGGATCCAGGCCCCACATCCCCTCAGCACAGGGAAGAGGATGACTTAGCCAGAGAGACAACCAGGCCAGGCACCATGGCAGGCAGAGGCAGAGACTGCCACCCAGGCCCCAATGAGAGTCAAACCTGGGACCATGGCGTCCAAAAATTACATCCATGAGCTACTTATATTTAGGCAGATTTGTGAGGGGGGTGGATGTCAGAGGTTTCACATAGTTGTTGCTCAGAAATGGCTGTCCACTGGCACTAATGACAGAATTAATTCTTCCTTCTAACAATTTTTTATTAATTATATGCATTTGGGAATACATATGTAAGCCATACAATATGGTTTTCTGTCCTCGTTAGAGCTCAGTGAATAATTCATTTTTCGATTCAGGAGCCAAGCCAAAAAATCCCACCTCTCTCCCCCAAATTGGTTTAATCTGAATCAAAATTGAATTTTTCCCGCTCATCAAAAACAGCAAATAAAACTAGCCAAAAGGAACAGTTCTGACATTCTCAAAAAAAAAAACAAACCCCAAAAAACAAAAACCCCACAAATCTTTTTTCTGTCAGAATTATTTACCGAATCTGACCCAAATTTGTAAATATCTTGGGTGCCCTAGAAAATATACTTTTTGGTGAATTTACTATTTTCCATTTTTTAAAAAAACCCCAAAACACTGCACCCAATTCTTGTCTAGTAGCTACAATAGATGCTTGTCTGCTACTGGCTTTGAGCTGACAAAGCTGGATCTTTTATCTTAAGCAGTAAAGTCTCACTTTTAGATCTAGAAATCCTCACTTCAATTTCTGCTGCCAACAATCCACCCAGCAGTGTCATGTTTCAAGAGGTGGCCTGTAGGTGAGGTTTAAGTTGTGGTGGATCTCTGCAGTTTAGGATCCACCCAGAACCACCACATTATATGTATATCCGTAGGGCTGAATCCTCTCCTGGCTGGGTTAGTGAAAGGGAACGGAGACACTGCTCAATGTGTCCTCTGGTATAGGAATCTTGTGAACAGGACAAGTTGGGGAGTCTAACTACACTTTAACTATAGATCATTTCTGCTTTCCCAATCTAACAAAGCATTTAAATATATGAGCAGTCTCATTGAACAAGGATTATTAAAACTAACTCAGCAAAGTCTTGAAATGCTATGGAAGTATTCACATGCTTAAACTTAAGCACATGATTAAATGTTTTGCTGGATCAAGGGATATTTATTTAGACCATTTCCAAATGAATGTGCTTTGCCATAATGAAATGGCTAGGGGGGGAAATGGAAGCAAATCTGTGTACAGAGCCTATAATCACAGTTAAAGACATTCAGAAATTGGATCTAGCCAATGTGTGGCTTTACCCTGGTAAATAGTACTGCCAGCTTAGATACTACAACTTTGCAAACAGATGTCCTGAAGCATTACCAAAAGGATTACTGTAGAATTTACTCATCATAAATCAGCATACTGCAATGGCATTCCTGCTGGGCAACTAATATATCCTGCTCCTAATGTTCAGTCCGTACAGTAGTTCACATGAGGATGAGTGAAATCACTACTGTTTGAAATGACAAATCGATGCAGCCTTTCACGGCCATATTAGCTTAACCTAACTTGCCCTTGTTCAAGATCACACACCAGCCAGTTCAGATGAGCTGTTACCGTGTTTCAGACATGGGACACTTCGACAATCAGAAAACATATCTGTTAGACACAATTTAAAACAAGTTATCACTTGTAATAAAATAATAATCTAATTAGTGCTAACACTGCACTCAGCACAGTGTATGCCAGGGCTTAACAAAAACTGGGCACCAGGTTGCCATGGCAACTGGTGTTTATAGCCTGGCTCCTAGCTCCATTGCAGAAATGCAGCGGAGGGGTGCATGCTGGTGACCAAAAATAAAACAGCTGGCACCTAGCTGGGACCCAATTTTGTCAAGCCCTGGTGTAGGCATATGAAATGATGCTGTCCCTGCACTGGAGAGTTTATGGCCTAATTCAGTCATAGACAAAACACATAGGCCATAATACACTGGTACAACAGTAAAAGCTTGAAGTAGTGGAAAAAAAATCTCATTGACAAGATAGTTAGCAAGTTGTTAGCATTTTTAGCCTGTGCTACATTTTACATGTACCCTGTGTACATGGCTGGTACAATATGCCTCCACTGAGAGGTGAAGCTCACCCATGTCAGATTCACCAAACATCCACTAGAAGAGCTGGCACAAAAGGATAGTAGATGGGCTCTCTGGCAGCTTCCTGCAGCGAGAGCAATTATATAATCAAAAGGTATTGTAAACAAGAAATGCTTCTGCAAGGGAGTGAAATGGAAGTAACTAGGTGAATATGAGAAAATGTGAAGTATTTCTGTGCATGCACTTTTTTTGTTTGTTTGTTACTAGTCCCCTGTGCAGAAAGAATTCTGATTTCAGACTGAAATTTCTCCTTCGTTATACGTTCCAGAGGGGTAGCCATGTTAGTCTATTTCAGCAAAACAAATAAGGAGTCCTGTGGCACTTTTAAAGACTAACAAATTCATTTATGGCATGAGCTTTCATGAAAACAATCCCACTTAATCAGATGCATGACATTTTGTTAGTTTACATCAAACCAGCTATTTCCCAGGAACTCTGAGCAACCAATCTTGTTGACATCTTGATTACAAGCTTCATTCTTTTTTAAAAAACATAATCCTGAACAGAGAATCCTAAACCAATTGACTGTCTGCACACCCAGAACTGCCACATTGAGGCACTGGTGGATAGATTGTTAAAAGAGGTCATCATGTTCTGAGTGCTGAACAGTTAGGAAAATCTGGCCCATGTCCAGGTGCTCAGATAGGAGCTCTTCTGACTGAATTTTAGAAAAATGTTTTGGCTTGCAGTGCAAGAACTGAAAGACTCAGTATTCTCCCCCAAAGATCAATAGCAAGTGAAGTGGAAGGACATCAACATCCCAAATATCTCACCAAGAACCCTGATGAAGACCCCAGTATCTTCTCACTCTCATGGAAAATAGGGTACTGTGATAAATCCAGGCCAGAAGGCTAAAAAAGAGTACTTGAGGGCAGATATGTCAGCCCTAGAATGGTAGGGGGGCTAAGAGGGAGGAGGGTGATTGCAGCCTGATTAGAAACAGCTGCAGCTGGGCGAAGGCTGCTTCACCCCTCTTAAAAACCCCACCTGTGCTAGAAGCTGGGGGAAAAGGAGGAGACAAGCTACTAGAGGCTTGCAGGAAGAAGAGAAAAGGCTTTCCTAAAAGCCAGAGGTTAGTGCTCTTTTCCCAGGAGGAAAGCACTGGGGCAAACTCAGGCACCAGGCTTAGACATGGACTGAGGCTACTTGGACCCAAACACTAGACTGCCTGAGCTACAACCCTAGTGGAGAGATTGTAAACAGATGCTGCCTGAGGTCTGGGTCTCACAGGCTTGCAGACTCACCTGCTCTGACAGAGTGGGGCTACAGCAGCCCAACCAAGGAGCTGCCTGGAGCATTGTGACCAAGAGACATAAAGGAAGAGAAAAGAGAAAGACTTACTCAAAGTGGGGTGCATTTACCCCAGGCCTATTTTGCCAAAGGGAGATGACTGTTACCTGGCAAAGATGAAAGGGAACTTTGCCACAGGTAACCTTTGAATTGTATCCATGCAGCAAATGGCAGATGCACCAACTTTCTCTATGAATGAGGAATAAGACACAATCTTAACAGAAACAGACTTCAAGCTTGCTAATTGATGTCTTAAATAATCATATTCTGGGGGAATCTCTGCCATCTGCTCTGCAGTACCTACAGCAATTCATTGGATTGCCAACCTAGTCTTGAATAACTAACATTGCTGATTCTAAGCCATATGAAAGAAGAATGGGAGTTGAGCTCTGATGAAAAAATTGGCCAAGTTCTAATACTCATTATTAAAGACTGGGGATCTGGTGTCAATTGTCGTTGTTCCACTGAAGTCAATATACCTGACAATTTACACCAGCTGAGTCTACACCTGGATGGTGTGCATCTTCAGGGGTATATGAAAGAAAGGAGGGTAGCAACAATCTTCCCTTCTTCCCAGCCTCTTTCTTTCCTTCTGCAGGGATCAGTTATATCTTCAGTCCCTGTGCTCTTCTAATTTCAGAGACTGCTCCCTACTCGTGCCCACTGGGCACTACTCCAATAAAAGAGAAAGGTGAAGAAAGTCCATGGACATAGCTCACCCTCCACACTAGCTGGATGCACTGGGAAGCAAATATATGCTGTGAAGGGGTAATGCAGTAGGCACATTCCCTAGCATGCTGTGGTACCTGCCCTGAGGCACTGTGCTTTGTTGAGACACAATGTCTCTAAAAGTTCCCCTGAGGTGACTGAACATCACCCACACCAAGAAGAATGGTTCAGTTCAGATAATGTCCTCAGTCACCTATGGAAATGTTTGGAGGATTCACCCATCCCTTCTTCCCTGCACTGACCACTTCTATACTCTGGATGAAATCAGCAACTGAGAGGCAGAGAAAAAAGGAACAAAAAGTTTTCTGTTGTGAAACTTCTGTCCCTTCATGCCGGTGGGCAGCTAAGAGAGTAATACCCCTCTCCATCACTAGTAAACTTTGGCAGATGCTGCATCTTACTCTTTGGAATGACACAGATTATATACAATGTAAGATTCAACCAAAGTCTACAAATTCTAAATTAAAGCATTTTAAACAGATGTGTGCTTAGAAACGGAGCTACAATCTTGTACTGTACTCTGTGTGCTTAAATAGTGCACGTAATACAGTTCACTGTAAAAACTACTCAATACACAGGTTTCTAGCACGTTTGGAGGATATAGATAGGAATTAAATTTCAGTCCTGGAACTAAAACTGGAGTTCAGCCAGTCTCATGTGATTCATACGAATTCCCCTGCCAGAATGATGTGTCCTGCTGTCTTGATGCATTGACCAAGTTTCCTGAGGTTCTTATTATTAAGTTCCTGAGTGTTAATAAACTTAAGATAGACATATATTAATCTACTAACATCCATACTGAAATTCTAATTATGACCTTTGAAGTTTTTTCTTCATCATGCATATGATTTAATGTCACCTTTGTTTGTATGTTTAGTCTTCCCTTATATAAAACTGAAGAAGTCTATTTTAAAATAGATAACAGAAAACACAAATTTATAGGAAAATGACAACCATTATCATCCCATCAAATAACATTTGCTAACTGTAACCCATTGCTGAGAAGAACAGTTGGATACCTATTATTTGTAGCCTATTTCTAAATATTCTTCAACTCTATACTTCTCTAAAAAATCCTACAGTTCCCTACAAATTACAGGCTATTCTGTTTCAACTCGTATATCCCAGCTGTCCTTGAAACTAAGCTGAGGTCATCCATATTTGTTCTTATTTATGGATTTGCTGCAGTCTTTTGTGTTTGTTTTTTACTTTCCCCTAGTTATTCTGTGTGGGAGTATCGAGTGACAATACATCAGAGCATTTGGAATAAAGATAATCAGAAGAAATAGAATTTTTGAGTATCTTGTATTTTCATAATGTTCCTTCTTAATCTTCTAGAAAGCCAGTGAAAGAATAAGAAAAATAATCCCTATTATAAAGTAGTAAATCATTTAGCATTATTAAATAGCCTCTTTGCTCTCATGGAAATATTGGTTCCCCCTTACCTCAGCAGTAAACTTTAGCTAGCGGATGGCGAATGCAGCCATCACTCACATAAGTTGCAAAGTGAACCGCACAGCATGGTTCTCCTACCATCCCATATAGTCCTCTCCAGGCAAGATTCCTATGGAAAAGGACACACCCAGCATCATCTCTGATTTCCCCTTGCTGCACTGACAGGATAGGATTTGGTCAAGGAAAAGAGTTCTGAGGCCCTAGGTTTATGTCTACATTGCACTGACACCCATGGCTGGCCCATATCAGCTGACTCAGGCTTGCAAGGCTTATGCTGCTGGGCTATTTAATTCTAATGCAGATGTTCAGGCTAAGGCTGAAGCCCAAATTCTGGAACCACATGCAGGACAGAGTGGCAGAGCCCAAGTCCAAATGTCTACACCGAAATTAAACAGCCTTGTAGCCCAAGCCCCGCAAGCCTGAGTCAGCTGACACAGTCCAGCCAAAGGTGTTTAAACGCAGTGTAGACACACGCTTCAAGGCTGATGCATCACAGATATGAAGGCTGATATTTTCAAAGCCACAATTCAATTATTTGAATGACTAATTCCCCTTACAAGCAATATCAACTGGGTATACAAATCCCTTTGTAAGTGCCCAACCAAACCTGCCCTTCCTAACCTCCCCACCTTTGGCTAACGGCTGGTACAATATTTGAGAGGGATATATTGGAAGAACTTCAGTGTTGTTTCTCTGCAGTCTGAATTCTAGTTTAAAAGTCAGGTTCTCCAAAATGCTACAAAGATGTAAAACTGCCATAAAATCACCTTAACCCGTTAAACCAGAGAGGTGTCTATTTTGTGCCTCAAAGAAGACAGGTTTACCAGCACATCCGGCCCCAAAAGTTTTAAGAAGGTAGAAAAATCTACATTTTTTCAATAAGAAAAAAATTATTTTTTCCAAATACTCAGGTATTGTTCCAGAGAAATTGTCATGCTTCACTTTGGGAATATTTTGATTTTACTCAGGCAAAAATAAAAATGATTTAATCTGATTTTATTATTACCCTTTCTTTTTTTGCTGTGTTTAACTGACACCAAACAGCTACACAGACATGGTAAAATCTAGCTGCCTTACCATGAAGTCTTTTATTCCATTTTATAGGTGCACGAAAGGCAAGTTACGTGCCCTGGCCCATGCAGGGTATGGTTCATGTCTGTGCACAAGGAGGAATTCTTCAGTGTACATTTGGGACCAGATCATGTAATCCTTGCACAACCAGTTCTCCCACAGTCTTCACTGTGTGTTTAATTGGTGTGACTTTAGTAACAGACTTGCCAGGAATGAAAGATCAGGCCTTCAGACACAGACCTTTCTTGCAGCTTTCATTATTAGAAAGCACGCTGCCTCTTGCATAAGCCACTCTTCTTAGCAGTTTAAAAAGTCACATGTGACTGAAGCAGTGCATTTAAGTTCTCTGTCATGAAGCCAAATATTTCATATTTGAATCCTTACTACTAAAAAAATAAAAACAATGTTATACCAGGGCAAATAAATGAAAATGAATGTTTTCCAAAGATCCCTAATGAGGAAAAACTCCAGTCTTTTCATGTCAAAAATCTGTAATGTTAACCAGAGGATTTGGATGCATTCAGAGGAGGCTACTGACATGTGCAAGCAGGTAAGGAAAATGGTCATGAAATGGTCAGATCAGATTCAATTTATGGCAGTGACTGAAGACCATACAGTGTTTTGTCAGTTGGATGTCACTGGAGGCCATTGGATCTTTTAACCATAAAAATTAATATCTAACAAGTTATTTCGTTTAGGAAATTCCAGCTGGCTCATTCTTCAAGATTAACTTTATAGTAGGGTATTTAACCTATGAACGTGGGCACAATGGGATGCACATCAGAAAATTGAATTGTAAAGAGTTCCTGAACTCTTGCTTTCCTAAAGGTAAGATGTGAGGATTAACTGTTAGGGGCCAAGTTGCAGCCAGCCCTTTCATGAGTGCACAGTGAGGAGAAGAGTGCAATGAGCATTCACCTCTTGCAATTGCCATTAAAGAAGAACAGATTATAGATTCCCTGGCACCAGGATGTCTTGTACACCACCTACCACACAATAGAGCTAGCCGCAGATCCTGACCTTGCTCTGCACAGAGCAAAAAAAGAAACTGTTCCCCATCAACCTGTGGATGGAGGCAACCCCAAAAGGGGTGGGAAGCAGGTATGCCAAGGATAGCAGAGCTGGCTGGCTGTCGTGGGGAGCAGAGGTTGTATCTTCCAAGGAAGTTGCACAAAAGGTTCTGTCTGCCCTGAGTGCCAGGAAGCTCCTGCCCGCATAGGCCATGTTAAGAGTTTCCCTAGGGTGATGCAACTACATGCTGTCTCTGGTGCATGTGGTCCCTTAAAGATACTGCCTGGCCCTTAATGGAATGCGTTTGAACAAAGTTGCAATTTTGGTACTATCATAAAATACTGATTATACTGCTGGTTACTGGGTAACTAAAAGAAAGGTCAGACTGTCAGCTGGTGTAAAGCGACATAGTTCCTGTGAAGACAGTTCCAATTTACATCAGCTGTTTAAGTCTGTATAAACTCAGTACACACCACTGAGTCCATAGCAACCTTTCACAGTATAAGATTAGACTCCTAATATCTGAGGGTGAGATTTTCAGACACTTAATTAAGACTTAGGCTCCTAAATCACTTAGTCTTGAAAATCCCACCTTTAAAGGAAATTAAGTCTATATATACACAACAGATTGTAAAGTTACTAAAATACACATTTGAATAGACCCTAAAAATGAAAAAAAAAAGTCCCTAATTATGTATTTACATAAAAGAATGCAGTAGCAAAATATATTGCTCAGATGAAGTATTTATTTAGGACAGAAACTGAGGAAAGCAAGCAGGATTTGGTCCTTGAATGGCTATCTCTAATAAATAAAACTTCCATAAAAGAGTTGCTTAAATAGTTAAATGACTTGGTAAGGACCCAGTTCAGGAAAGCACTCAAGCACATGCTTATCTTTAAGCATGCATTTAAATGCCTTTTCCTTCAGGGGGACTCAAGCAGGTGTTTAACGGTTGTCCTGAACAATGACGTTTCCATGAATTGGAACCTCACATAAATACCTGAAAATAATTTTGGCAAATTATCAAGGCCTGCCTGAGGCCTACTTGCCCAAATATCTGTAAAAAGGGAAAAGTAGAGCTAGTGGGCTGAAAGACAGTCAGCTTTCTTAATGCAATGATTAATTAAAAAAAAGTTTTGGAGAACGTCTTGGTTTAGACACTTTTGTACACATATATTATCTGTTTCTTAATTCAAGACCCAGTACTGCATGCCGTGGACAGCAAAAACTCTCATGGGTATCTTTAACAGATTTAGGGCAGGTCTACACTGTCTGCCCTTTTTGGCGGCAGTTGAATGTAGATACACAAGTTACTTAAAGTAACTTGCGTACCTGCGTTCAACTTCCCTACTCCCAGCACCTCTATTGCTCTGATTCAGCACTATCCCAGTTGCCAGGGTGGTGTTTAGAGATCAATTTCCTGATCATCTGAGTGGGCCTTCACAAACCTTATCAGTCAAGTGGGAGGTTCGAACTGACAGGGCGACATCAATGTAGACTAACCCTTAGTCACAATAGTAATGTAGGACCGGGCCTAAAGGGGAAAAAAGAGTTAGCAATGAGTGTGTTAGAAACACTAAGTTTTATTAATGAGCACAATATAAATCTCAGAACCAAATGAACATTCTGAGAAACTCCTGTTGGGTAATAGTGTACTGGTGAGGGCATGCAGGAAAAAATACAGTGCAGAAAATCCTGACCCCAATGAGAGTCTTCCCACTGACTATGGGGGAGCCAGGATATTACCCAGCAAAAAATCTCAGGGAACGTCTACACTGCCTGCCCTTTCAGGCAGTCGAACGTAAGTTACCTAAACTAATTTGTGTATCTACATTCAGCTTCTCTACTTCCCTCGCCACACACTGCACTGCTTCGAAGGAAGAGGCCTCTCTTCAAACCAGCATTACCCAGTTACTGGGGTGGTTTTACAGGATCAACTCCTTGATCGGTTGAGTGGGTCTTCACAGACCCACTGCTGAGTGGTGAATTTACCACCATCATGAAGACCTGCCCTGAATGCATGTTCTTGAAAAAGATAGAAGAAAACAGTTCAAGAGAGATATGGGAAGGAAGAGTACAGAGGGAGGAAATAAAAGCAAATCACAAAGGCTTATGGCAACATTTAAGAAAAGGCAGAATAGGTTGCAATAGTAGTGACTCTCACAATTTTAACCCCTCCAAATCAAATGAGGTCTGCTTACAAACAGCAGTGAAAGAGTCAGTCAAAATGTCACTGCTTGCTATATTTTCTATTATCTGTGTTTAGCTAAGATAACCTTTTATCTTGCATCTGGATTACTGCAACATCCTTTTCTCTGGCCTTGACAAACTTGCCCCATGCTGCAAAGATTTATTTTCCTAGCATGTCCCTTTTGACCATGTCACCCCTCTCTTTGCATCTCTGTTCTGGAGCCTCTTCTCTATTGCTTTAATCATAAGCTACTTGATTCACTTTCCAGGACCATTATGACTTATCCCCAGCCTACTTATCTCTTATTCAGCATCAGAAGGTCAACTCCCACCTCCAATGGGCCCATTATGCCAGCTTCCACCATCCACTCATTAAACTGTCAAACAAGCACCTTCATGTTTTCTCCCATGCCTGTGAGAAGCTGCCTGTAAACATCCACAAAGCAACCTCAGTACCTTCCTCCTTCACATTCCTTCAAACTCTCCTTTGCTGTGAGGTTTACAAACACTTGACAATAGTCAGGTTGCTTGGGTGCTGACACCACAGCCTACCATGCTGATAAATGTTGTCCCATCATTTCCTTGTACTCCTCCATCCATCTGTCTGTACCCATCTGTTTGTTGTCTCTTATCTTTTACTCAGATTGTCAGCTCTTTGGGGCAGGGACTGTCCTTTTGTTCTATATTTGTACAGTTCTTAGCACAATGGGATCATGATCCAGGACTGGGGATCCTAGGTGCTATGGTAATACAAATAAATAATAACATAAGAAGAAGAAGGAGGCTCTGTTTGCAGCCCACACTGATGCAACAACTATGTACATTAAAATACTTTAACATATGCACAAGCCAGGAAATTGAGAACTGAGGGCCCATTCTGTTCCTATTCAGGTGATTGGATTTTTGCCATTATTTTCAATAGGAGCATAAGTGGGGGCCCCTATGGCTGACACTCTGATTTTGATTCATTCATAGGATCAGCTCAGACTATTTTAGCATATCAAAAAATAAAATGCCCCTCTGCCTTATACATTGGACAAACAGGATAGTCTCTGCACAAATAAATAGACACAAATCTGACATAAAAAATAACATTCAAAAACCAATAGGGGAACATTTCTATCTCCCTGCTCATTCCATGGAAGATATGTCATTTGCTATACTTAAGTTAATTACAAATCAAAGCTTCAAAGAGGCAACTGCTTTAATTTGCTGAAGTAGTCTGACCTGATCCTATGATTTACACAATCCTGCATTTATTTTCCTCCCATTCTGTAAGTTCTCCATCTTCAAACATCTGACAAAGTGAGATTTTCTCCCACGAAAGCTCATGAAATAAATACAGTTGTTAGTCTTTTAAAAGTGCCACAGAACTCTGTTTGTTTTGATGAACAAGACAAACACGACTACCACTCTGGAACTTAGCAAAGTCTCAGGTGAGCCATTTACCTCTTTACTCAGCAAAACTGCCACTGAAGTCAAGTGGCCTGATCAGATTCTGACACATGTAATCCAGTTTAGTAGCATATTGCCCCACCAGAAGTGGCACTGAATTTCATGGATCTGATTCTGATATCATTTGCACCCACATAAACTCCATTAATTCCAGTGGGGGTACTTCCAGTTCATACCCTAATTGTGATCAGAATAAGGCACAGTAGGACTACGGGAGAATTAATATTGCATGAGCATGAGAATCAGAACCTACAGATTAAGTCTTTGACATGAGAAGTTTTGCCTAAGTATGAACTACAGAAGTGAGCAGTACAGACAAACTGGAAACCCCTAGCTCCCATTGGTGAACTATGATAGCATCAGTGACTCCAATGACATCACTTGGGTTACTCATGCAAGCAACAGCTTACAACAAGCTAACAATTTAATCTTAAATTTGCAACACAACAGCAAACTGGCTTTTTCCTTCTATGTCCCACGCAGCATAGATTCACTTGTCTAATTTACAATCCATTATCACTCTTAAAATTTCTTGCAGCATGACTGCTTTGAAGTATCTAACTTCCACTGAATATTACCTCCATTTCAGATTAATTCACTCTTCCTAGTATATTTGTTTATATTTTGACAGGTTGGTTTCCTGCTCCTGACCCATATCATGTCATTAACTTTCAGGAGAGTCTATTGGTTCAAATGAAGATTTCTTCTGGAAAAGTGATGGTGATGCAAGATATTAAATGGCAGCTAAAACTCATAGTTACAGGTGGCTGCCAAGGATCCAAGAGCCCCTGGACTGGAAATGGAGATGATGAAGAGAACAAAACAAGAATATGCAGCTAGTGAATGTTGGAAGAGAAAATATAAGGGCGGTAGGATGAGCTAGTTGTCCTCTTTCCACTTACAAATGGTCAGAGTTAAAGACTGAGGGCCGAGAGGCCAGTTCAGATCCTGCCATAACAACAACCAATCAGCAGCGAGTTTCAAATCCTAGGTCAACTGACTTGGGACCACACTCCAGTGCTAAAAATAGCAGTGTATACTTTTCGCTTGGTCTACAGCTCTGACTCTGAAATCCAGGAAGGGGAAGGCATCTACAGCCCAGACTCCAGCCCCAGAGGGAATGTCTGCTCTGCTACCTTTAGTCCAGTAGTGTGAGCCCCATGAGCCTGAGACAGGTGACCCAAGCTCTGAGAGTCAACATAATGGGGTGGTTTTTGCTGTATAAACATACCCTTAGACTAGGCTTCAAGCTGCAATGACTGATAACCCAAAAGACTTTCCTACCAGCTAGAGATTACTGGGCCATAGCAGTGCTCTGGCCACACTCCATTCCCCCACCCAACTCTCCCCCCTCTCACACACACACACGTTTTAGAAGGATTACATTTTTATCTGTAAATGTTGATTTCACTGTGCACAGAAAAAATAAATAGAATTTTACAGATAGGCAAAGTAAGAAAAAGACTACTTGAGAACTTACTAGAGTTTCATTTAAGGATACTTAACTCTGTATATTTTGCTATGTAATGAAAACAATTTGTGTTTTAATGGGTTATAAATCTTTAACTTTTAGATTTTCAATACTCTCTGTCATTAAATAATTACTATTACCTCCTCATAATTTCCCACAAATGTGAACATTTATATTGATAAAAAAATTGAGAAAATAATACTTGAAAAAATTGATGTTATCCATTGAAATTATTTTTTTAAAAAAAATCTAATTCTGCTAAGCCTAATGGTAGACATCTCTAAACTAGCTGGAGGTGCCACGGAGTCGGACATCAGCTACACCTACATTCCCCGGCTAGAGTTTGATTTAAGGATACTTAACTCTGTATATTTTGCTACGTAATGAAGACAATTTGTGTTTTAATGGGTTATAAATCTTTAACTTTTAGATTTTCAGTACTCACTGTCATTAAATAATTACTGTCTACCTCCTCATAATTTCCCACAAAGGTGAAAATTTATATTGATAAAAAAATTGAGAAAATACTACTTGAAAAAATTGATATTATCCATTGAAATTATTATTTTTTTTAAATCTAATTCTGCTAAGCCTAATGGTAGCCATCTCTAAACTAGCTGGGGGTGCCACTGTGCCAGACATCAGCTACACCTACATTCCCCAGCTAGAGAGGGACAGAATAGACAGTGCATCAGAAACCAGGATCTGACTCTCAGCATTTTCCAAAAGTTACCACCCAGCAGCCTCTGAAATTATCACAGGTTTTTTAGTTAAAACAAGCAATAACAGGTAGCTGTGTGGTAACTAAAACTGGCTGAGAAATATTTTTTGCTTTCACAAAAAAATGACAAAAATTTTAAATATAAAAACTCAACCTGAAAACTTTTCAGCCACAAAACAAAAACAAAAACAATAGTCAGAATTTTCCCATTTGGGGGCCAAACATTTTTAGTAAAAAACTGAACAATTTTCAGCTTTCTTCTGGATAAAAACCTTTAGTCTAAAAATTTGACATTTCCTATGGAAAGTCCTATTTTGGCCAAAAGCAATTTTACATGGAAAAAAAAGCATTTCAAATGAAAGATTCCAATCAACTCCAGTGATAGGTGACTACTGACTTTTTAGTTTGGATCACTCAATATTGTTACAAGTTCTTTAGACTGACATCCTTCTTTACCTTTAATATTCTTCAACCAACATGTCACCAGCACTTGCCCTTCTCTAACCAGGTCTTTACCTGATATTGGAGGGTGTCCCAAGATTAGACTCCAGGGACCACGATGCTGATCCAATACAGCAATTCCTATTACATCCCCTTCCTCTTTTCCTTTCTTGCATCATAATTTTGTGTTCTCTGCTAGTCATCCTTTCTTATCCATCTTTATTATCATTAGTGGTCCTAGAGTTCAGGGAGATTAAAGAGACTACAAATTTTTTAAAAAAATCAATAAGAAGGGAGGATTTCAGCTACCCCTGTATTGATCCAATATATGTCATCTCAGAATGGGATGAAGAGATAAAAAATTTTGACACCATAAATGATAGTTACTTTGAGCAGTTAGTACTGGAACCCACAAGAGGAGAAGCAATTCTTGATTTAATCCTAAATGGAGCACAGGATCTGGTTCAAGAGGTGAATATAGCTGAACCACTTGGTAACAGTGAATAACATAATAAAAGTTTACATCCCTGAGGTATAACACCAAACAAGCCCAACACAGCAGCATTTAATTTCAGAAAGGAGGACTACACAAAAAATGAGAAAGTTAAACAGAAATTAAGAGACACAGTCCCCAAAGTGAAATGCCTGCAAGCTGCATGGAAACTTTAAAAAAAAAACCCACCAAAAACACCATAACAGAGGCTCAAATTAAATGCATACCATAAATTAAAAAACACAGAGGGCCAAAAAAAGTGCGACCATTGCTAAACAACATAAAAGAAGCCATTAGAGGAAAAAGGGCATTCTTTAAAACTTGGAAATGAAATCCTCTGAAGGAAAATAGTAAGGAGAATAAACTCTAGAAAGCCAAGTGTAAAAGTATAATTAGGGAGGTCAAAAAGAATTTATAGAGCAACTAGTCAAAGACTCAAAAGCTAACAGGAAACAAAAATTAAGTACCTCAGAAGCAGAAAGCCTACTAAAGAGCAGTGAAAACTGTGTACAGATATCTCTAGGATAGAAGTGAAGAAATCTGAAAACCCTCCAAGTTCTTCACTGAACTGTCTTGTGCCCAAGGGAACCAAATCCTGAATTTAAAAATTTCATTGGGGTAAGAGGAGGAATGGAAACTTTATTCCACATCATAAACCAAACTCTGACAGTTCTCAATGCAACACTTTATTAGATAAACACTACATTATTATGAGTCATTTCACAATAATCATTATTAAATCTGGGTCAAAAACTAAATGAACCATCTTAAAACTACTTAACTTCAAAATCTCTACAGAAAACAAAATAAGCAAAGATACTTAACGTACTTCAGCAGCCTTGATCTCTGAAGTAAGTTTTATGCTTGATTTCCCTTGGCCAACAAGATTATTTTTTGGACAATCTTTTTTCAATATAAATGCTTATTGACTTTTGCCGAGGAGAAGTGGGAGGACCCATTCCTTGAGCCTGCTTAAATTTAAAGTACACAAAGAATTATGCAATCAAAGTGGTTAGCATTTGATTCGAATTTGCTTTTGAAGGAGAAAGTTTACCTCAAAATATGTAACGTGCTTATGGTAGGACTTCCGTAAACATTTTAACAAAGCATTGTGTAGAAATTTGGGGTAGATGGGATTAGATGGGGCATTTACAATTGCTCTAGGTATAAGGATAGGTTTAGTTAAAGGTAACATAGCTGAACCAGACTTCAAAGGCCTATTCTGCTTAACGACAAGACCAAAATAACCTTATGGGTCTTGTCTGCCCTGCAACAAGCTCCCCTGGACCACAGCCAAGAACTCGGCCGTCTGCAAAAAGGTCTGCAAGCCCAGCTTAGGGTCTGCAAACTGGGTGCACAAGATCCGCACACCAAAGTTGCAAGGAAGCTCTGCAAAAGGTGTTAAACAGGTTCTCATGGTCAAGGTGGGGGCATGAGCTATTTAATCCCTATAAAAGTAGGGTTTCGTCCCCAAGATCGGGGCTAGTGCCAGAGCTTCTGTAAGATGCCCGGCTCTTTGGTCAAAGCAAGTGACAGAAGCTCAAGGCAAGATTCTCGGTCCTCAAGACGCACCGATCCCTGGGCTTGCCCTTGGGTCGAAAGCCAGTGGGGGACCTTGAGTCAGGGTAGAACGAGTCAGCAACCCTGATCCGGACAGGTGAAGGGACTGGCGAGAAGAACGGACTCGAGAGGTCAATCCAGATCCCAGGTGAGACGGACCTGACACGTTGGCTGGGAGCGTTGGTAAGTAACTAGTTACAAACAAGAAACAAGGACCACTGGGCCTAGAGGAAGGCTGGTTCAGAGAATAGAAAATAGTAGCTACTGGGGAAACCAAATAGTAATGGGAAGTTTTTAGCACCCCTTTGTCCAGGAGAGCAAGGACTAAAGTAGTTTAGCACCCCTGCCTGGGAGTTCAGGTCGGCTTAGGGATAAGGTTAGGGACCGGTAGTTAGAACCCCGCCTGGGAGTACAGGTCGGCTTAGGGCTGCTCTGTCTGTTTCCTTAAAGGAAGGGGCATCAGCAATATAATAAGAGTAGCTTTAGTAAATAAACCATTTAATGCGCATATGACACACATTCAGCACACATTCAACAAGCTTGTAACAAACATTTATTCTTTAACTTTAAAATCTGCTGCAGCAAGAAACACTTAGAAAGGCATAGACATACACACAAAAATCTTTGCTCTGAAACTGCATCTCTGTATCTGTTTCTGTTGCCTGTCACACTGTCTGGACAGGAAGCGTAAACCTCAAAGCTTGTAATCATAATCATGAAAAATAAAACTCTTCTGTTTACCACCCTCCTGGTGATTTTTTTGCTATTTCTCTTGTCATTGCTAATCTCCCTTGTCCCCTCTTCATACTTATTCCCTCTTTCATGGGAAAAACACCGAATTCTACTAATATTAGTGTGGGTTATCGGCGGGTCCGGTCCCATACTCTGTTGTTCATACCTCCTGACTTCTTGTGTAACATCAAAGGCCTCCAATCAGTCACCGAATAAAAGTAGAGCTATAAACTCTACGGCCAAAAGGACACAGGTCCCCACGCAATCCCCGATGAATAACATCCCGGGGTTGGACCTTAAACAGTGTAGTGGCGTGCACATTGTTGGTCAATATTCTGTAATCCAAAATCACATTGTGACTGACTTGAAAGGGGAGTGAGCAATTAGTGTTAATCAAGTTTGCAAACACATACGCATCTACAGATCTTTAGTCACGTGAGTAATCCCCTTGAAATCAATGTAAGACTACTTGTGCAGAAGTGTTTTCAGGGTTGGATCCTTAGAACTTACTGGATACCAATGGGAGGGTGAACTTATTATTGAAAGGAAACATCAGCAAGGAACAGGGGAAAAACGAGGACACTATTCTCCTTTCCCTTCCTTTTGCATCCCTTTCTCTACTTGCCCTCCTACTTTGCCCTTGAGGTACTTAATAACTATAGCTGCTGTTTCTGAATATAGCAGTTCCTTCAGATTTCTGGGAATAAAACACATTTGTGTGTAAATTGATGGGTTTTTAAAGTCCACGCCTTTATACGATTTAACTGATAATATTAAGTGCTTGTGTAGTTTAGCTAAAATGAATGGCCCAAACTCTGTCCTCATTTACATCTGTTCAGCACGGTTGATGGCAATGGAATATTTCTGCAGATTTCCCCTCTCTCTCTCTATGGAGATATTTGGCTACTGTTAGTTAGCACTGGCAAAATTATGATACTCCTACTTTATTACACAGTGGAATCTTTGTGCATGGGAACTATGTATGGAGATTTTATTTTAAAGAATCCTTACACAGATTAAGCAAATATTTTAAATGGTTGAAAAGCAGGGGAAATGGTGTTCTGGGTAAAATGACAAATATGAAATGTCATAGTCACCACTGATAGTGGGTTTGATTCACCTCTCACTTACTATTGTAAATCAGGAGTAATGCCACTGAAATCAATGGAGTTAAACAGCTGTAAAAACAAAGGGTAAAATCCTGGTTCCACTGAACAATTGCAAAACACCCCCGACTTCAGTGGGGCCAGGATTCCATCCAGTGCATTTGATATCAGAATCAGGACCGTTGTACTTACCTCACATGTGAACCTTGGTGGCCTCCTGACCTTTGTGTTTTAAATGCAAGCTGTACATCCCACTCTGAGGTAAACCCCATGTTAAGGTAGCTTTGACATTGTTTACTGTCTGGTTGTATAGATGTCTGGCACTGATTGCAAAGTACAGTAGCTCCAAAAAATCTATGCATATGTACATAAGCTCCCTCAGTGGATTTCATCACACACTGTGCATCTGAAATTAAAATCAGGGCTTTAATGCCTTTTGTACTATTCGTGGTTTGCAAGAGACAGGCACTTAACAGGGTTACCATGTGAATAAATATCTCATGGTTGATTCTGATCTCATATTAGTGTAATGGCACTGGCTGGAGTGGATTTATTTCACATTTACACCATAAAGCTGAGATTGGAATATTTTTTTCTTTTCTGTTCTTTCTTTCTGCCTAAGAATTGCCTTACCCGATCAGGGCAACAATCTGTCTAATGCAGCAGCCAGTCTTTGAGAGCAACCAGTACTGAACGCTTCAGAGGACATGCAAGAAATTTCATAGCAAATTATTATTATTATTGAATCATTTCCCTCACATTTTGCAAAAGAGCACCACAGCCCAGGACTCACAAACACACTAAAAAAGCAAAAGCTTAGTCTTGACAGAACAAATGTACTGTCAAGTCCAGAACACTGAGAAAAGGAAGTTCCATTAGCTTACTGTCTGTCCAAACAAAGACAGGGAGGTTGTTTACTGTCTTTTCTGTAGTGGTCTGTACTGTATTTGCTGACATCGGGAATTTAAGCTATATTTAATTTAGATAAACTAGTGATATAGAATCACAGTTTAATTACCCAAGTTAAAACAATCCAGGTATGATGCAGCACACAGGGCAAGATTATTACGCTTGCCGCCACATACACAGTTAGTGCCCAGCTTGGGTTTTGCTGAAGATTTTAAAAGCTGAGCCACTACCTACTTTGCTGCCAATGCCAGTCCGATAAAGCAAAGAAGGCACAGTATAGCAGACGTAACTACTTCTCTCTTCTGCCACTGCAAATGTCACATTATGGCCTCCAGGAATCTTTAACAGATATACAGACATTTTTCCCACTGGAAAGGTGTAGGGTGGTGTGTGTGCCCACTGCATACTGACGTAAGTTTTGTCCCAAAAAACTCCTTTCTGCAAACATTTTCTAATCCCTTTGTTTGTTTTTTTTAACCTACAAGATAGAACTCAAACCACATTTTCTAAGGCTGTCACGGCACACACAGAGAAAGTGTTCTTTCCATGTGCAGCCCTAGAAACTGCAGCACATGACTGCTCTTATCAATGGGTTTTAATGTATGGAAGTCCTCATGACATGACAGACTTAAAACAGAGGGCCATTTCTTCAGCTTATGTCAATCAGGGTCACACCATTAAAGACAATTATGCTACACCAATTTATAGGGGATGAGCATCTGGCCCAAAAATTAAAGAGAGATTGGGAGAAGTTTTAAAATTATTGTAGGCCTCATCATGCTCAGATGCACACTGTATACCAGCATACAAATGAGAAGGTATCTGACACTTTGCAATTTGTTTATCATAAAAGAATTTCAATTGCTGGCCTTCTGACAACAGATACGGTACCTAAAGTTATTTTGTTCTTGGATCGTGCAGTTGCATTGTAGGTGGTAAATTTGAGGGTAATTTGCTAGAGACAATTTGGGTCTATTTTGCGAATGCATACTACCAAGTAGGGTGACCAGATAGCAAGTGTGAAAAATCAGGATGGGGGAGAGGCATATAGTTGCTTTTGTAAAATAAAGCCCCTAATATTGGGACACCTGGTTACCCGATTACCAAGTATAGTGCTTACTATGGTGAACAGCTCTGCTGGAACTACTCTCTGTAGTAAGTAGTACACTTTGAGTATTTGCAGTAACAGATCCTATAACATTTTGAACCTGATAATAGCACTTTACTCCACAAGTGGTCCAGCTGGCCCTCTCCATCAGGAGTTTTAGAATCTGACCCTATACAACCAGAGGCACATCAGTACCCAAGCTTGTTCAGCTAGGAATCGTACAAATGATTCTAACTGTTAAAATTCTGTGACGTCTTGTATAACCTGAGCTAGCAAAAAAAGCAGTGGAAGGGCCTGATAAAAATCTTTCATCACTTTGAAACACGAGGTTAAGGGTTAAACAGTGACAGACCTGCTGCCAGACAAAAGTTATAGTGCTCATAACAAATGAACTTTCTTTGCAACAGAATGAGGGAAAAATTAATCAACGGTGCATTATGATCACGGCATGCTTGGGCTGACTGGCAAAATGAAAATCTCACAATATAATAGCAATCTATAAAAACAAACAAATTGACAGAAAACAGTTGTGTTAACTATTTTTTTTTTTAAACAAGAGCAAACGTTTAGGAACTGCCAGTTCTCAGTTTAAAATGGACAGTTTGTGGAAACTACAGGATACAATGACCTGCACATAGATATTTTCCCTCCTTGAAGCTCATTGCCCCCTTTGGCTTTTTGACTGAGACCGTCCTCTACTACAGCATCAAACCCTGCTCACCTTCCTCAGATAAGCATCCCTGAAGTCAATGGAACTCCTTTTCTACAGAAAAAGAAGCCAGATTTAATTCTGGGTGTCACACCTCAAGACAGACTGTCAAAAGGCAAGGCAGAAATCCCGAACTGTCCGTATGCTCTATAATGATATTTCACCAACCCAGTAAGACATGTACGGTGACCATATGTCCCATTGCGGTGGGGAAAGTCCCTTTTTTAAGCCCTGTCCTTGACATCCCGACTTTTTTGGCAAAACTGGGTATTTGTCCTGTTTGCTCTTGCCAGCTGATCATCATGAGCATGTCCAGCTGCGATGTGTCCAGAACACTGATAACAACAGTGGAGAGCAGAGCAGGATCCAACCCTTTGAGATAGAAATGGTGGGCACACAGGAAACCGGGGCCACTGAAAAATGCTATGGAACACCGTAGGAAAGCCACGGAATGACAGGATGGAAATCACTGTATCAGGGCATGTTGGGCCTGCACCCATGACACACTGCAATCCGCTCCACCTTCCCATGATGTTTAGTGGTACAAGGTGGCAAGTTGCACAGTGGGATAGATGCCCACAGTGGACAGCTCTCACTGTTGATGCTAAAACACTAATTGTCGATGCACTTCGACGACACAAGTGTTACATGAATAACCTAAGTGTTGTCATTATAGCACTTCTGCTGCTCACTTGTAACTTGTGTCGGTAACACTATCTAAGGCCTTAGTAACACCAGGGCAAGTATCAAACCCTGGATCCAAAACCCACTGACCTAAATGAAAGTCATTTCAATAGTTTCACTAGCCTTGGATCAGGCACTAAGGCTAAGTCTACACTGGCAATTTAAGTCGACTTAAATTAAGCCGCATCCACACTAGGCTTTCATTAAGTCAACTTAAGAAACTCCTTAAGTCAACTTAATGAAAGCTTAAGTCGACTTAATAACTACCAATCGTTAGGTCAACATAACCCTTCCTTAGGTCGACGTAAGCCCAGTGTGGACGCATAAGTCCACTTTGTTAAGTCGACCTAAGGGCAGTTAGGTCGACTTAACAAAGTGGACTAAGTTGACTTAAAGTGTTGCCACTTGTTAAGTCGACTTTAATAAGATCGATTTTAAGTCGACTTAAAAAGTCGACCTTATTAAAGTCGACTTAACAAAAGTCGACTTAACTTTTCTAGTGTAGACATAGCCTAAGGGACTATTTGTATGTATTCCCTGGTGTTTCTCTTAGTTCATTTAACTTAAAGAAATTTGTATCAGGCTGATAGTTCTGGTTTGGTTCAATGTTCCTGTTAATGAGGGTCAACGTGTGCCTAAAACTTGCACCTGAGGAGAAACCATCACAGCACAAAAAATCACTGTAGAATGATAAAAACACCCAGACTGTGGAAGAATGAGCTTCCCTCTGGGTTGTACCTGGAAACAGCATGTATGCAGCAGATTGTTGCGCCTTTTAGACCTAAGCAACTAGTCAAAGTTCAGGGCTCTGGGATGTTCCAGTTGGGAGTAGAAATTGGTGACAGGTACATCTCTGATGCAGTTTTGTTTATTTACAAAGATATCCAAAATTCCATGTCTCTGAATGCAGAAGGAATCAAGAACAAAAGGAACTATTTCTTAGCTCACAGCCTCAAGCCTTGTTTGCCACCAGACCAAAAAAAACTCACTCTCTAGCTTATCCCAAGGCCACACTGTGCTTATGGGCTACTGCCAGGCTTTCTTGCTTTTTGCCTCTGCCTCTCTTTCTGTTCTTGTCTCTTCTTAGTTTGTGTGTGTGGTCTCTCAGGGCTTGTCTTCATGTACAGCACCAGTGCAGTGCTTTAGTGAAGATGCTACTATCCCAACAGCAGAGCTTCTCCCATCGGGATAGTTAATTCACCTCCCCAAGAGCGGAGAGCTATGTCTGTGGGAGAAGCCCTCTTGTCAACATAGTGCTGTCTACGCTGGAGGTTATGTCAGCATAACTACATTGCGCAAGGATATGGGTTTTTTACACCCTAAGCAACATAGTTATATCGACATAAGTCTGTAGTACAGACTTGGCCATACACACACAGACATCTGGCCAATACCTACTTGAACTCTCCACCCACATGGGGAGATTCTATAAAGCTTTGAAGTGGGGCCCATTAATCATCCCTTACAGATATCTTAAATGGAGGGCTCATTCATTCTTCAGCTATGACACTTGAACTCAACTCATAACAAGGTTTCACCCAGCTCGTAACAACATGTACACACCTGCACGTGCTTAGTTTTTCCCTAGGCCTCTACAAATGCATTTCATTTCCTGGATTGTTTAAGCCTTTAACACAATGTACAGTACATGCTGAGGTATCATGTCAAATCCTTACAACATAGATCCAGCTAATTTAACCAGGTCTCTGTAGGAAATTGCAGTTTTAGCAGGTGGGAGGGTTGTGATATTTTGAAGTGATGCAGCTTTATTGATCAATTCTCACATTTTTCCACCCTGTTTCCCTCAGTTTTGGTGTCTTGGATTTCCTTCTAATTAATGATCATATGGTCCCACGAGAGCATTAAATCTGTGAGAAGGCAGAAGAAAAGCATTCTGTAAGAAAGCAGTTTGTGCTTCTTGAGGAGTGGAAGAGGTGGTGAATAAATGTTAGGTGAGCCATTTTCTTAATCAAACAAAATACTTGTTGCCTTCAGTAAGAATTTTGCCCAAGATGCTTTTCTGGCATTGAACCAAGGATATCTAAAGTTAAAAAGCATGAGCTGCCGCAGATTGAGCTAAAGAGCTACACACAACTAGATGAGTCTGTAATAGGCTCATATCCTCTGAGGATCAGGCACAGAAGGAGAGCTATGACAGAGCAGTGGGTTACAGAACCACGTCAAAATCAGACTTATGCATAAAAGTGATCTTAGGACATGTTCTACCTTAGAAGTGCTGGAAACAAGCAGTCCGCATGGAGTACCAAGAAAGACTGTCATTTCAAGATGCAGCGATTCTACCTAAAATAAATAAATA